>JAECUM010040121.1:0-20400 GCA_016617855.1 Megalonaias nervosa | reverse complement strand
CATACCCATACATGCATACATACATACATACATACATACATGCATGCATACATACATACATACATATGCATACCTATATACACGCACATAAAGATACATATCTGCATTCATATATACACTGAATATGATACAAAATAAGTATACGACCCGTTAATATGTGATCTCTAAAATATACCAGAGTGTTTTTTCTTTTCATTTTGGGAGATCTCGCCCATTTGTAAATACGCGGATATAATTGTTCTTGTTCTTGGGACATGATTTTGTCATTATTTCAGAAAAATTGATTATCTCTGTTTTATTAGAGCTAATCTATGATCTAATCAAACCTTGCGTTTGCAGAATTGCACACCTGCCTTCGGTGCCTTGACATAGGCTTGTTTGCAAAAGAATCACCACTTTGCGGTCAGCCCGGTTTGTCGAGTGCTGTTATCTTCAAGTGGCAACTGACTAACACACGACTAGGTTCAGGAATGTAAAAGTTCTGCGGTACATAATGTGATACATTTTTGAGACCACAACCCCATCCAAAATCGTATGATGTAATTCCTCGGGGAGTATCTGTCAAACCACTTAATTTTATTTCGTCAAAATGTAATTATACCAATCTGTGTCAACGAACACACAATCTTTACATTTCCTACTGCTGTAGAGATTAGACAATAGGGAAAAGGGCTAGTTAAAAAAAAAAAACAAACAGCAAAAAACGTCTCTGCTTATATGTAGAGACTATAACGAATAAAACATGTATCTACTTTTCAGTGGATACCATTTTATAATTAATTAAGTTGGAGTCTAGTATACGTGTGTCGCATTCTGTACCTGCTTAAAATATAAAAAACTAAACTAACGAAATATAGAGCTTTTATTTTTATTCCACTGGTGTACTTTTGTAAAAATATTTTTACTTTTATATTCATATGAAGCATTATAGACTACTTTTTTGTTGTAATTCCTGGGTTAAATGTTTAAATTTCTGTGCAGGTTACTGGAGCACCCATTCAGATTCCTGTCCTGTGTTGTAGATTGAAGTTATATAATTTTATGTAAAACAGGAAACCTTGTTGATATACCCGTGTCTTTCTTTAATTAGCTTTTATTATACTATCTTGTTTTTCTTATTTTCTTTTCCTATGTCCATCTTTCCACACATGTATCTATCCATCCATTCAACCATCTATCCATCTATCTATCAATCTATCATTTCAAAATCAATTCGTCCAGTTTTATTATGGAAATCAAAATATAAAACTTCAACATTTTGTTGAAGAAAAGTTCCTCATAGGTTTATTTTTAAGTCAAAATTATTACCCAAATGCCTTTGTGATCTATTGCAAAACAAAATATGTTTTGCGTATTTGCAGAGACTCATGTCGTATAAACTTGTGGAAGGCATGCATTCCAAGAGGGCCAAAACAAATAAACAGAAAAGAATCCCAACGAATTTTGTGAGTACTCAAATTTTCCAAAACAGTAAGTAATAGGGACTTAAAGCTTGGACTCCATAGGAGTCTCTACAACTTGAAAACGTGATCCCTTTACTCATGTTCGCGTTTGTTTGATGTTGGTGTCACCGCCTATCACCTTTCTCTTCACGGGTAGGGTATCTGACACGAAGAAACAATCTGTATTTTTAATTTCACATTGTCAAACATCAACCTTCGTCTGTGTTACGGGCGAGGGATTGGAACCGTGTTGCTTCTTTTCCTCTCGATTCCATTACCACTTAGATCATCATCATTATCATCATCATCATTATCATCATCATCTTTATTTTATTCTGTAGAAGATTGATTACACAATACATGGTACAGCAATAATAACCTATCAATCGCAAGCGTGACACTGTTTTTGTCCTTGATGTAAAACTCTACCTCTGAAAGATATATTACTTCTGAAGGCAACTTTTGCATAGCTGTACTCTTGGACGAATACCAGTACTGATATTTGGTTGCGTTTGTTGCTTCCTTTTTTGACATCATGATTGCCACAGTTATCAATTATGAATACAGTATTTATACCTTGGTACACATCACCTATTATCCAATTTATCTTGAGTGTCTATTCGGACCACATTCTCATTCTTCAGTAACCAGTTTCTTAAGTAGAAACGTTTTACTGATAATACCGATGCAATCGAAAAAAGGTCTCCGTATTTAGTGTTGAGCAGATATTGTGCAAATATAGTCTTTACCTAGTTAGTCACTCAACAAATTGTCATGTTATGATGTTCACATAATTAAAGGCTTTGTCGGGTCTTAAGATGCATTAAACAATGCATGCAACATAATGGATTTTTCAGTTCATTGATTGTAATGTTTACCTGAACTTCTGAAAGAAAATAAATGAAGGTTTTGTGAGCTTATACGATTCTTTTCTATTGATTTGAAAGTGAATACTTTGTTGAATCTTAGCTAATTAGCTACCATGCAATATATTATCATTTGTACTTCCCAAATTAAGCCAGAAACAATGGTTACCGGTGTAAACATTGTTGACTCTTGCACTACTTATTTATGTGTACTGGACTTGTTCATCAAACTTTACGGCATATGTAAACTGTATAATTAATTGGAAACCATGGGAATAAGGCATATTTTGTTAAAATTCAATCACCATGAGATTAGTTTCTATTGCTGAGGTATACAACTTTTCTGGACCACTCTCTCCACTTGTTTTTTCCTAAGTATCAAAACACTCTTTAAGCGGATTCTGAGAGAATCAAACGCGAAGTACGTCAAAGTTGTATTGGCCAGTATGTGGATAGTTTTCTCCCTAGTGTTCTAGCATTTGGGAAAGAAATTTCGTCTCTGCATTTGTGATGAATTGACAATGTAACTAATTTTGAAGTAATTGAATCGAGCTAGAGGCAAATGTGTTCCAGTTCGCAGTCTTGGCTTTCATCTGCTATCACTTCAAACGCGTTTACAAGTGCTTTGCTAAAGCTGAAATCACGAAGGGCTCAAAGAATAAAGATGACAATGATCTTTAAAAACCGGAAATGTTAATTGTAAAATGGGAACTGAACAGCTTCCATGAGAGTGTTAGGTGCATCATCTGTTCCTAATCGTAACTCTCTCAATTCTGCACTAATCATATCTGTTCGAACCTAATCCTTATAACTGAATCAGGTAATTTGAAAACGTTATATGCCATGAACACCTAATAATCATTCAACTTGATCTCTTCCATATGATTTGGTGATGTCTTTCGCAAAATTTTTTACCAAACTTTTTTACCAAAATTATTTATTTGTATCTACTTCCACTTTCGTATCAAACAAAAGAAAAGTAAGAAACTACCTTGTATAATTAATATATTTTAAATCATTTTGATTTAAACTTCTACAAATGTGCACAATTTGTTCGGGTTTAATGCTGTTCAGGGTGTATATGATACAATGCTGTGTGGCACTGATATATTTATTTAATTGGGTTTGTTTCTGTTTACTGACATTTGACATTTATTAGCTACAAAAAGGTAAATATCTTTCTCTCAAAACCTTCTGAGCAACAAATACACTATAACACACCACAAGGGCGATAAATATGTATTCGTATCTTACCTGTTCGTCAGAATGTTGGTAGAAATCATTATGTGAAAAAAATATCTTGGTTTTTTTAAATTTGTCTTTATTTACTGGGAAGGCAAATGCATACCGAAGAAAATCACTATATAGGTTGTTCAAATACTTTATCAACAAGCCTTGATCTCTCACGTTCTCATTTGTCATGTTTATTTAATTTATATTGTGTACTTGATCTTTGTCCGTGATCGAGGGTAGAGGTTGTGATTACCTGACTATTTTAATGCTTTGTATACCTGACTTTTGTCATGAATATAATTGTAAACAAGATGTTTCCTAACATGTAAGTTGAAATCCTGATCTTCATTGCAAATTAGTGGAATTTTCAATAGAAAAGATCAGTTTTCGAGAACATTCTCTTGAGTCGTCGGTCAGGTGACCGTTTGAATATAAAATAGAGATTTTATTTAGAGATTTTCATTCCATTTGTATTGAGTCACTTGTGGCTGTGTGCAGATATCATTTGAGAAGAATTATTTATTTAAATTATGCATTAAATTACAAAGTGCTCATTGATTTTTGGACTAAAATAACACTTTTGGATTATTATGTACTCATTCAAAGACATTCGGGATTATATGATTGTGATACAGCAAGAGTTTCAAGAATATTGGAATTCATTTGGAACATTCTATAGTTTGGCCTTGAGATAGAATATTTGAGGATTATATAGTATTTAATTCACAATACTGTGAATTTCTTGTTAATTTTTTCACTTTGTATTCAGAGGAAATACATTATTTGTTGAATTTTACTCAAACGTATTGGTTTCGATTCTTTCTGTTACATAGTTTAAGAGCACAGAGTCGTACAGAGTCATTTAGTCAAGTGTATTTGCCCTGTTTACATTTGACTCTACAGGTTTCTTTGTAATCATGGATTTTCTGCCAAATTCTTTCCTGTTCAGTCTTCTTTTAGTTTTCGTTCTATTTTGGTTTTAACTGTGTCAGTTTTACCACATATGTTTTTTAAACCTACTCTAGTTTTGAAAGCGTCTGTTTCTTTCGTAAACCTTTTTTTCCGCAAATCATTAAAATAGATTCTCATTCGTTTTTTCCTTTCGATTTAATTTGTCAATACTACCCTGTACCACACCGATATTATTAACAAATTCAAGATGAACATATATCATATCTAGCTTAGATTGTTCAACCTCTGCATGTAACTTGTATTATTTGGTAAAAGGAACATATTTGGTCGTTTTAATTTTATCACTCTAATAGATAAATCGTAGGTTTTTCTTATACATGGTAACGTGCTTTCAAATACACTAATGGAACATTACATTTGTTTTGTTGCCCTCAGTAGTTTTGTTACTTTGCTTACAGCACTCGTCTGTAACTCCGACAGGGTAATTTGTACTAGTGATTATCTTATTCTTCAAATCAGTACATTTTGTGGTAATATTGGCCAATATCTTATTAATCACAAGGACAAATGGTTCAAACTGAGGATAAGTCTCCATCATGATATGTTTCACTTTAGATTTTAAAAAGTGACAATCTTTCAAAGATTGTTTCGTTTCCACTAAATCGCTATTTCCTAAGCATATATCTCACTGTTTATCTTTTGTTTGATTGGATGTAAGTAGTTTTGGATGCCAAGCAGCTCAACTGCTCTTTTTGGTAAGGATTGCAACGTTAGAAAAGCATTAGACAAAGAGCTGAATTGTTATTTAAAACAAATCTTGATCGGCTAAAATAAATCTTTATTCCAAATAATCTTTCGTATTTGGGTACCAACACGTTTTTTTCCAAAAGCAACTGGCAGCTGCGACATTTAGTAACACATGACTGCATATATTTATAATACGGTTATTGTTGAAGCTTTTGTCACTATTTGTTGGTTCACAAATTGTGACATCTTTCTCCTCTGTTTTTTGCCTTAATGTTTTTGACATAAATCAAATTCAACAGGCCGCTATCAGGAATATCATAATGTCCGTCTGTATTTTATTATTTATTTTACATGGAAAACTATGTTACTGGCATACTATGAAAAGCAATTAATATTATATCGTCATCCTTTAAGCCGATATTCAGTCTGTTTATGGTTCCTAATTGCTGAAGATGAGTATTGACATTGTATGAAGTACGTTACCTTGCAAAACATTTTAACAGGTAAAGACTTGAGCAAAGTAGAATAGTTAGCATTGAAAAGTTATTCAGTGTAATTTATTTGGTCAAGATAGATACATAGATTTGGGAGTTTCAAACCATGTTGACCCTATTGGCTCATCCAAATCTACAGAAAAAATAATTTTATCACAATGATATTTTAATTTGAAACACTTAGAAAAATGTCAACGCTTTTTTTACTAGTAAAATGGTTTTTGCTTATAGTCATGTAAATATTTTTACTGCCAGTGGAATATGCCATCATATATCACGCTTTATTCTTTCCCTTCATGTGTGTATGAAATTATGTCTTTTAAATTGCCACAGATTAAATTTAATTGCATCATATTTCTTCCATTATTGACAGGACAAAAAGAATCCTGACCAGGTAAATGTATTGTACAATCATCCAGTAATTTCCACATCTGTAAGTGAACTTGAAATGTGTAAACATCATTCAGGAACTCTTGACCTGTTTTATTTTGTTAAATGCCAGTACCATATACCACTCCCATATGCAGCCATTCGCACCACCCAGTTGAGTTGATATCGCCAAAAATTCGTGTTATACTATGATCCTTATCTGTTCACAGCTTCGTCACTGTAAACAACGCAAACTGTGCTTATAAAAGTGTTTAAAGGTTTACATGTGAAATAACATTCTTCTGTATAGCACATTTTGATTTCATTAAAGATGCATAAGACATATTTAAGTATGAATGGCACGACAAGGAATCTGGCTTCGAGATGAATAGTTTTTTAAAAACAAAACTGTTTTGTTTTTATTTTATTAAAATGTGTCATTCATTATTTGATCTACGTTATCCTATTTTGACATATTGCCTGAAATACTGCTTTAGGTCTATTGCCCATTATTTAGATCATGTAAAAGCATGCGTACCTTTGACACAACTCCAAAAATTGATGTGCCAAACAATTTTCAACTATACTGTTCATCTGACATTGGGTTTTTAGTGGAGATACATTGAGCCTCTCCTTTACAACTTTTACGCATTCACATGCAACCCGTTCTTGATATCACTCTGGAATATGTTTTTTTTTTCTCCACAGAAATACTGTTTTATTCTCTTATATAGTCGTAATTTATACACCGCTGGGATTTTTTATTTTTCTTGCCCATTTCCTCTATCAGTTATTCTCTGCTGTATGTTTAACATTTTACAGCTGAGAGTGTCAACAGCATTCATTATACCATTAATCTGTGTTGTATAATTTAAATTACTACGCAATGTCAAATGAAAATTTTGAACAAGTGCATCCACAAAATGTAAATATTGGCACACCGTGAAAGTGTACTAGATCTTACTTCACCCCTGTGATGTAAAAACTCTTGGTTACTTTTGTGATAATTCTTTGTAGCTGAAGATTGTATAGATGTATTGAATGCATACAATTTGATTGTGCAATTGCGCGAGGTGCCACCGTGCATTCTTAGAATGACGTATGACAGCTATTGCAATGTTCTCATAATTAAATCAACATTTATGCGATTTTCATTACCCTACATTTTGTTCAAAACTCATATAAAGGCTTGTAAATCCTTTACATTGTATTTCTTTTGCAGATTCCTTGCAGATATTTTTATCGTGATCGACGTGACTTACATAAACTATTTTGAAGGGAAATCCTGTTCTCGATTGTATCTTAATGTGTAGATAAATTGGTCATTTAACCATTCTTTCAATTCACTATATGTTATGTTCTTTATATCACGCTTAGTTTGGTTTCATAATTTATTGATATTTATTTAATCAACGGTTCAAGTTCTTAGTAAAATGTCACAAATACTATTCTTTTCCAGTTACTTAAAATGAGTTTTTATTTCAAAGTCAATGGGACAGCCATCTGCAACAGGATCTTTGATGTTTAGCAATGTAAAACATGTTATATGCCTTTCAAGGGTAAGAATGATTTCTGATTTATTTCACCTTTTGCTGTTCGTATGGTTGATTCTGAAACAGCTAAGTCATATGGTAACGCTACTCTGATTGAACCAATCAGATAATGTTGCACCCGATTTTAATCACTCAAAAATAATTAATATTTATTCTTTGATTTATCCTGGAGAATTCATGATTGGTGAAACATGTGTACTTGCATTCAGTAGAAAACATCACGGCATCCTACACGGAAATAAAACAAACTTTTCATTGAAATTGGCTTCCAGGGATTTGCAGAGGAAGCCAAAGTAAATATAAGTGACCCAGAAGAGTCACTTACACTAAAAGGCAAATTCTTTTATTCGAATGCTACTTTTTCTATAAATATAATGTAAAAATTATGCTTTTGAAGACGATGTTTCCAAATGATTACATAACACAAGTAAGATAAGCTTATTGCATTTCATCTTAAAGCTAATTCACAAAATTGCATCCAAAATATAGAAAAACGAAGGAAATATATAAGATAATCAATCAGTTTCGAGATGACTTGAAATCAAAATTTTTATCCATAACGTTTACTAGATATCCAAGATGTATTGTGATTTTAGCCAAATACAAATTCCACATAAAATACGTAATTTATTCCTTCCTCACAGTGCCATATTTTAACTACATTGCTGTAAGGACTGATTCTGCTTCGTTTCATGTTATTATTATTAAATGCAATCAATAGATATGTATCTTTTCTAAAAGAGTGGAGTGTATCTCTTTTGATATTTGAAATGAACAAATTTTAACTTTTATTACTTGAATTTTATTCTTTAATACAACTTGTACACTTTTATCCCGTGCAAACTTGTAAACAGTTATACATTATCTCTTGATATGACATTGTTCTTTTTTTATAATATACTCAAGAAATATTTCAAACATCTCTCTGAAAACTTTTGATTACAATAGCTTTGTTCCATTATTAATATTTTTCGATAAAATGATGAAAAATAGTGGCCAATAATTGTCTTTATGGTCTGGTTGGTCCAGTGATTGTTTTCTTTTAAGTTTTCGTCTCCTATGTGCTGCGAAGGTGCATCGTATCCCTTTACGAAATGTACAAAAAAAGCCCAAAAATAAAATGTGAATGCTCGAGTAATGTTTTAATTTTGATTGGAAGCCAACTCTCCCTTGTCTTGCTGGCTCGGTATTTTTTGTTATATATGGATTCGAATTGTTCTGATATCACTATAGGGGAGGTAAGGATTACCCTAAGCAGCAACGATTATTTCTATTACATGTACTATTGGTTGCCAGATCTTGTTTCTTTACGTGGTAGTATGTATTTGATCCAGGTTAGCAAGCTAACTTTTGAACGCATAGTGCATAAAAATAAACTTGTAGACTAGGATCAGAAGTTTTATGCATTTCGTTAATTTCCAGAGGTTTCAGATGGAAGGTTCATTAGTTTGCGTCGTGCATTGATTTTGACAGACATAATAGTATTTACATGAATGATGATGCCGTTCAGAAGTCTATACGAGAAATAAACTCTTCTCACCTATGTGACAAATGAATCTCGCACAAATTCGATTATTACTTGTCTGTCTTTTTTTTGATTAAGAGAACATGTACGGTCGAAGGGAAATAATCCAATTTCATTTCGACTGCGTTGGGCAGGAGAGTGGCAAACTTTAAAATGTTGCACTTAAACTGTGCTATCAGATAGTTGAGCACATTTCAAAATATAATTTAATAATCACGTACACAATCAATCGACACGCAGAAAATTATAAATATGGGAATAGGTAACTGCAGGAGTAGAAAACTAATTCAAGGAAATATTTTTGAGTCGTCTTATTTGACTTTTCTAAAACCGATGGAAAAGTATCCCTGTTAAAGGAATCCAAACAGGTTGATAACTTTCTTCTGACTTTTTAGCACTCACAGTTAAATTTTCAAATCAACTAAAACATTCATATTTTCGAGAGCATGAATTTTTCTTCTTAAATAGAAGTACTTGTATTTCAAATTCATCGTCAACCTTGCACATGTTTAAATATTTTTTCTATAAATTGTATTATAATTATTATATAAAAATAAAAATAAATACTGGAAAATAATACACAGATAGCTGCACATAGTCTTCATTATGAAGATTATTAGAGAATGAGATGAGAAGTTTACTATATTAAATTTAACTTGTGTCTTCCGCTATTATCTCCCTCAGTCACTGACCTGTACAGGCATTTGTATTATTGTATGAAAATATTAATTGAATGCAGATCGTTTTGCTGAAAATAGTAATATCTTAATAAATGTTAATAACAGCGGTGAAAACATGGGATATTTGGCGTATATGTGTATGAAAAGGGGAGCACGAAAGAAATCGGTTTTCTTCTACGATCTGAACAATCTGTTTGCAGTCATAAGGAATGCCACATGTTGGGGTAACAGCCGTATATCATAAGATATTATTGAAAAATGTCATAGTTTTAGACATCATTTTTTAAAAATTCGTCTATATTTCGTTGACACGTGTGTCTTATGCACATTATTCCAATGTACTGACCCTAATATCGGACCCTATCTTCAATCATCTTATCACCCCCGATTTTTTTTAATTATAGAACATTAGGACCTTACACTGAGATGGTCTTTTCTTCCTTCCTCCCGTCCATCCCACCTTCATTACCTCACTTAATTATTACTCGATTTCAACCAAATTTGGTATGCAGTTTGATTTAAGTGAGAACTTGCCTGAGTGGGTTTCTTTGCGTTCTGCATCGGTTAGACGAGATAAAAAAAAATGATTTTCAAACCAGCCATAGTTAAAGACGCCCTTTAACCTTGGATTTCAAGCAAACTGTACTAGTAGCTTGATAGAGTCCAGGCGAAACGCGGAGAACATCATTTACTGAAATTTACTTGCTGTAATTAAATCTGATGTTCATACGTTTTCGTTAAAAAGGTCCAATATTGTGTTTCGTGCAAGATAATCCAAGTGAAGGCGATCAAGCGAGATAACTCTGAATGCACAACAAGATCTGGCTGACGTTATGCAATTTAAGAAACAAATACATATAAATACAAATACAACTGAAAAATTCTTGCAGCAGATTTTTTTTCTTTGCTGAATCTGATATAAATTGATGCATAATTTAATTTCGTGAACTTTATTTTCTACGTTGGAAGATGAATCCTCTGCCATCAGTAGTGGGATAGCAGAGCAAGGAAAATAGCTTATCATATAAACGACTGACCGACGATTTTATACCGAGAAAGAAAGAAAAGCATAGATTTTATCATTTTTGTTTTTAAGTCTCTTTTTAAAGAATAGATTGCATAACGACATTGATGGCACAATTGTATATTTTAAATTAGATGGATATTAGTCTACACAAAAAATGAAAATAATCACACTTTAAAAAAAAATCCACTCTAAGTTCTTCGAAAATACTGTGAAGTACGGCCCAACATAAATTCAATAAGTGACGCATCTTATAGAACATACACTGGCGCATGTGTAAAACTCTTATTGTTGTCTAACTCAGTTATAGAAACGGGACCAACAATGAAATGTGTTTCTGACCTGTTTGACTCATACACAATAATAAGAGAACAAACTCATAGCAATACATGTTTATAAACACTGTCTTCTACATAAGAAATATCACAAATTTTATATCGTTCTATTAACAATAAATATTTAGAACTACCTTATTAGCATATCTTTTAACCTTCATATCATATGACACGAAGAAACTATTGGTACAGTCATGACGTTTGACATATATGTGATATATAAACTTGTACAAGTTTGTTCCAGTTTGGTGCTGCCAGATGAATGTGTAAAATAATCACGTGTTGCACTGAGGTATTTAAGTCCGTACTGTATGTTTATCTGATTGTGAAGAGTTACATGTATTCATGGTACGTTGCCATCTAATTTTATTATTTATCTAGAAAGGATAGGAAAAGGTTGTGCTATGCACACGCCGTTGTCGCTTCGCGACGAGGCTTGTTTCATACGAAAAACACCATTTATTGTGCTGAAAACCAGGCCTATTACCTCTTAAACCGTTGGTGCCTTTGCTAAGCTCATTATCAGACGAGGTAGTGCTGGGCACAATCCAAGAAACTTTTAAGCACACTTACACCTATTAGAAGTTCCTTTAGATCACATACCATTCTTCCGATTTTTTCTCTTAAGTTGTACATTATTATTTGGGTTAGGTGAGTATGAATGTTGCGGCGTTCTTTCAGCAACACAGAGAAAGGATAGTATAACTGTACAAATCTATAATGTGACTTCTCTGATTCTACAACCCAGAATGCCCGATATAGGATAAGGCATTTGTTTTAACTGGGGGTCAAACTGAGAATATATTAATCACTTACCTGATATGAGCTCCAACTTTACAAGAGTTAGTTTAGCGTTAATGGGAATAGCTTTGATACAAAAATTGACATTCAACTCACAAAGTCCTGGTCTGGCTGCAACAAAGCTTACTATGGGTCACACATGTCCAACATATATGTTACAAACGTGTATCGTTATAATCCTTTCCTAATAGTGTTATGAGTCCTTGTTCTTAAAATAAGTAAGAGAAAAGAGTGAAAGACAACAAGCTTTGTCAAATTTAACGAATATATTTATTTCCCAAGATCTACAAAGTGAACATGAGAAAAAACAACTTACGGTATTGCGAATTAAATCCCAAAATAATCCAAGATTTACAGACACAAGTCCTAGTAATTTAAAGTCTTGAATAAAAATCAGTAAATGTTCAGAAAAAATTCCAAAACTGAAGTCGATGACGTGTCTGTGGTAGCCATTAAAGCGTTGATGTGTCAACAGTCTTTTGTTTAATCGCAGAAATATAATTCCAGGTTTGAATATACTATAAATTCCAGTGAATGTCGCTATCAAAGAATTCTATCAGAGCACTTTTGTATTTCCAGAGAAAATAATCACTTGATTTCAATAATTCGAACAAAAGAGATTCCAGCCCAAAACTACTGGTCACAACATACAATATACAACTTGAAAGTGCTAGATGTTAAAGCACGAATGACCAAGTCCTAATAATTACAAGATTATATAGTTCTCTACTTGATCTCAGGTCACAATTAACATTTTCGTTAGAAAAACAACATTGCCTAAGGGAAAATAACCTTCTAGAATGATTCTGATGTTTACAAAATAGAAACCATAACCTGTAAAATTCACTTAGGAAATTCCAAAAACCGACCCAAATAAACATATTTTCGTCTTCTATTAATAAAGATCCTGATATTAAGTACATACGCATAGAGAATAATTTAGCTACATATTAGTTGTTTACATAAAATGAAATAAAAAGTCAATCAGGTCATGCAGAAATGAACTAAATTTTGGACAAGCTCAAGTCCAGCATACAATGTTCCATTACAATAACATGCAATGAAATTTAAAAAAAGTAAAACTAACAAACAAACAACAAAATTAAATACACATAACAATAGCGTCTTAAAAAGATGCGTATAGAGAAAAAGCATTCAGGCACCAGACCTTGTTCTATAACCTATTTTTACTCAAGTAGTCACGTATCTTATCTGTTTTCATTTAATTCTACATTTCCTTTCTCTGATCTTCTTCTTAATTAGTCATGTCTAATTTACGTCATCAACTCCAACTAGACCGTTAGTTATTACTCAATCATAATTCTTCTCTTGCCATTTATCGCGCTGAAATGTATGCTGAAGTCACACCGGAGATGCACAGCACAATAAAGTCTATTGTGATTTCTTTTCTTTATTAACATATTTTGAATTAGGTTGATTGGTTACCTCTAAACCTATATAAAAATCTATATATGATTGGATATCATTGCTATTTTAACACACTATGTGTAACAGGTTGAATATAATCCTTATCTATTGTTCGGAAATTATATTGAAAAGAAAGGGAAAAAGCGTAGCTAAACCAAACTTGGTGAACCAATGTGTGTGGTACAGATTCAGGTTAAACATATTAAACAACCCATTTGTTGTTTCAACGACAACATAAACATTTACCGTCTTTTATAAATGTTTCTTTGTTTTCTGTTTAAAGCAATTATTTCAATACCAAGATTTTACCCGTTACGTTGCACAATGTGAAACTTGTACAGTAATATACCCCATGATATTAATGTTTTCCTGTCATCAACTTCTTATTTCTTGCTTTTTCGTTTGTTTATCGGTTTCATCTTCCAATGTTTAAAATCGATCAAACGACACAATATTAATAACACCAATTGTGGATTTGTTTATTTTAGTTTATCAATAAAACTATTTTTTACTATAGCTTATGTTATCTACTGCAGGTTTGAAAGAATCTGTATGCGTTACAAACATTTGTTCGAAATAGCAAAAATGTGTTTCGGTCGTTCCATCTTTCGACTAATTCGTTTATACCAGCTCATATTACACCGATATTGTTTACTACTTCTCCATCCGTATGCTTTCTTGCATCTATTTTTTTAATAGCTTTAATCTTAAACTGAAATTTTGTTGTAAAATTCGATAGATGTAACATCTGTGGTTTTCATAATATCATTCAAATATTCAATAGATATATCGTTTTAATAGATATAATTATGCTTTCATTCACTTTTAGTTTGCTTGTGACTTCATTTATATCTTTGGCTATCTTTGTTAAATCATTATTATCTTCAACTCTGGACAATGTGTTAGCATTAGCTGTTATTTTATTGATCAGCTCAGGAAGTTTTGTGTTGAAAGCAAGTATTGCTGTTTCATCATTTGATCGTTCTGCTGTTTTTCATTATTTAAATCTCTTTGTAACTCATCTCGTTGAGAATGTAAAGTGCCATAGCAATTTCCAAGGAGTTTTATTTAAAAAAAACAGTTTTGTGTCACGTTCCAAAACATCTTTCTCACTAACATATATTACAGCATTACCGTGAAAACTTTTCCATTTTAATCTCTGATGCGGATAGTCAATTTTAATTTTGCTGCTTGTATAATTTAACCGTGTTTTGCTTGATGTGTTTTGCTCACTGATCTAACAATAAATAGGGTAGATTTTATTCAGTATTAAATTTGTCAGATAAATGTATATTTGCTATCTGGTAGTCGTTGTTAAAATGAATGGAAGAAATTTGGAATGTTGAGCTTTGAGAATTATCTATTTTTGATGATAGATAATTATAAACTTCAATAAATATTTCGAAAGCATTATGTAACCAATAGTAACAGAAGTGCTTATTGCTCCATGGCAAGTGTGTTGACAATATGTTTTGGTTCAGTAGACATTTGTTTGCTATTTATTAACAACAAAAAGGTAGCTAATTTGCGCACAGCCTAAAATATAGTTAAAACATAGCAATTTGTTTTGTGTGCCTTGAACATTCGTTTCCCTAGTGTTAACTATTATTTTTCAGGCAATCGCACTATTGCCATCATGTAGTCGATTGCGAACAACAAGTGAAATAATTAGCTCTCATTTGCTTAATTGTCCATGTTTGATTGCGGACTTATTGATATAACAACTACAAAATCATCATGTATGCAGTTGTGAGAGCAAAGTTCAGTTCATGGGTGGAAACTAAAAATTGTTTTGCTTCAGTCGGCATGATTTTATTTATTACCTGAAACGTTAGCCAATTAATGCGCAGACTTAAGGTTCTACTAAACCACTTATGGTTTTGGGTTAGAAGATACTGACATGGGTTTATCTTGTTTGTGTGATAATATTTATTGTTTCTTGTTCATATCAACTTTTTTTTCAATATAATCGTGTATTTGCCAGTCCTCGTACGCCAAAGGTACAATGTTGAGGCCTCTGTAATGAAACAATGTTACCTTTGACCAAATATTTAAGATATCCCAAAAAGCTACACCATATGTTATCAAATATAAACCGTGATGTTTGAATTTGTTTAACTTCTTTACGTCGTGTAGTTTCACTATCTTATGATTTAGAAGACTGTTAAATTTCTTTACATGTTCGGCTTTGGATTTTTCAAATTCCTGAGAACATTTTCTAAGTCGTCTTGCAGGATCAAATCAACATGGATCTTTTGACATGCACAAAGTTATATTCGTTATCTTTCATGCAGATGACATGAAAATTTGTGAGAGTTAACAACATCATTCGAATTTAGGCATAGGCTAACTGCAAGATGACATACAGCTTTACTTTTAATAGTGAAAACCAATTTGACGTGTAACTGGATAATTATAAGCAATATATACAAAGAGTGTCCCAGATGAGAAGAAGAGAGAGAGAGAGAGAGAGAGAGAGAGAGAGAGAGAGAGAGAGAGAGAGAGAGAGAGAGATGTATAACTGTGTTTTGTTAGACAAAACTTAAAGTTATTGTAATCTTTGTCATACTCAATGCAGTAGAAAAGAGGAAACAGAAATGGTACAACAACAATAGACAGCATTGGAAAGAATAGATGAATAATCACATACAACAAAGACGAAACCTTCAGAAAAATGAGCACGACCAAAATAGAATTTTACATGCATCAACTAAAAGCGTCAAATCAGAAATGACATTAACGCGTATAAAAGTACCATCTATTGACGTTTACTGTATATAGTTAAACTTTACATAACTCGAAAGTGATAATGAAGACCATTTAGGTATATATCATGTCAAATCATTTGGTTTTTTTTACCTACCCGTTCCAGATCACGCAAGAAAATGTTTCCTCTGGACGAGCACTAAATATACAATAACCAGCTTAAGCAGGTCTAAACAGCAGAAAATGCATTCGAGGAAAGACATTAAAGAGTATTAGAAACGAACTAAATCGTTTAATATGATTCACTTCATAACTGAGTAAGTTATGAGGAGTATTGCTGTCTTGGCTATTTTCAATGTGCGACTTTACTGCATGATAATCAGCTATTGTAATAAAGCCTTCGACATGTACAACTATATTGACAACAGAACAGCCAGCATGCAGGTTATCTATCAAACATAACGTTCTATTTCCTATTTACTTTCGGTTACCTTTATACAATTATATGTTTGAAAATTATCAAATACTCAGTGCACCTAGAGGCAAACATAGTTTACATTTTAAAATCAAGTGAAGTATCTAATTCGAGTTGATATCAGGTTAGTGTAGTAACAATTCATATTTATCTATTGTACGAAATTTGCCAATAAGTGATGCCACAGAATAAATTACGACATCGGGCAATGATATGACATTTTAAGCATCTTAAAACGATTTTGTTTGCTTCTCGATTAATTTGGCTTACATTTTGTTGTTTTTTTTAAAAGTTTCAAGTGGTAGCAGTCATGCCTCTGTATGTTCAATTCATGTGTATATAATTACAAATATGGAGAAGTGAGAACATAAATTCCAGTTCTTTCTCAAGTTGGTCTTTCTGTGTCGTCAAAGATGTGTATTTCAAAGAAGATGATAACGTAGTAGATATACAACCATTACACGTTGATGATGGTGTAAACCTAACACGTTTTGATGAAGCTACTTGTTGTCTGGAACATTTTCTGACGATTTCAAGTAACAGATAATAAAAGGACTTGACCTAAAAAAGAACAACATGATATGATAAGAACACTGATGAAAATTGGTGTTGAAATGTACAAGAATGAAAAGAATGTAGAGCTGACAAAGGCATCATGAAAGAAACAGACCACTAAAAGTACGTGAAGGAATATCCCTTAGAAAGCTTTGATGGTCAAAAAAAGTAGTTTAGACATCTAACATAGTTGGAGAGCAATTAAAAAATATTAAATAAATCAGTTCAAGAGAGTTGTAAAAACCTGAAACAATTGTTTAAATCGGATGGTGTAACAATTGTTGCTATAGCTATGGATTGGGTAAGAAGTGTTGTTTTCCTACTCCAGCTCTACCGACTCCACCTCCTTTGCTCCTTCTACTTCATTTTCTACCCCTCCATCTCCTGCAAACTTCAACCAATTATTTCTCTGAGTTTGCAAAAAAAGTGGCAGCAACAATAGCTGGGATAATTGGTAATGTGACAAGTTGGTTGTTGAAGAGAGCTTGTCAGAATATTTTGCTTATCGTGTCATAATACTTGTTTAAGCATTAGTGGATTTGTTCATTGCATGTCTGATCAAACATGCAAACAAGGCAACTAGTAGGATTTCTTGTGCAAATACACTGAACCTCTACTGACTGTTTCTCTACACTCACATATTATTCTCTGTTGATTGATTTGTTTCTCGTATATTTGTATTTCTTTTATTGTAATATCAGCATCCCTAGTATTTTGCTTCTTGTTTTTCCGTTTCCTTTCTATCTTTTTCTCTTTCACATTTGTGACATTTTACAACTACTAATTGTATCATTCATTTTAGTTGTTTAATTTAAATTACTCCTTCGTGTCAAATGAAAGTTATGTACAAATTGAATCTTCAGCATTTGTTTATCCACACATTGTGTAGCGTGTTCTGGTTTTACTCCTGATGGTATAAAAGTCCTTCCCAAATCTACTCAGATGGGTCAATTTTGTGATTGTTCTATGGGAATGAAGGTTTTACAGATGTTGAAAAATTGTGCAAGGTGAAATGTTTATTTAGGCCAAATCCATTGTCTACAAAGCTGTTGTGTATATTTTTTTAACAAAACTTGAACTGACTTTAAATCTTCTTATGATTGTATCAACATGTCTGTGATTTATTTTGTTCAATCTCTCATAGATTATTGGGTAAAAGTTTTGCATTGTATTTATTTTTCAGCTTTTTTAAATGTATTGAAAAGAAGCTTCATATATATCAATGTTATCTATTTTCAATTCTTCTGTGATTTTGTTTATTAACTAGTTTGATATTGTTCACATTCTACTCGCCTTATCAATTGTTTAATGTGTAACGTAGTGCTCTGTCAACTGTGATGGTTTTGTTTAGTTGTACGTTTTGTGTCTTTTGTTTTGTGATCGGTACAAAATGATCTATATATATGTATGTATGTATGTATGTATGTATGTATGTATGTATGTATGTATGTATGTATGTATGTATGTGTGTGTATGCGTGCATGCGTGTGTGTGTGTGTGTGTGTGCTTTTACACATAATTTAGTGTAATGGAAAATTGTTTATTACTCTTTATCTGCTATCAATCGATTTACAGTACCCTTTCCAGTTCATTCCTTGCATCGTTGATTCTTGGTTTTCAAGACCTTTTCATCTTTGTAAACACCACCTTGTTTGCCGTATATAGATAACCCTTCTTTGTACAAACGATGCTTTCTACAACCTCTCTCTCCAAGTCATCCAGTTTGTAAACTAAGGGATCACATAAATTAGTTGCCTAAATTTAAATATTTCTTTGGTAAAGTGAGGAAGTTAGTAGCCCATGGTTTGATTTACAAATTCTGTTTCACTAATTTCATCTGTCAAGTAATCGATTATATTAAAAATTCTATTGATCTGTTGTACATTATTGCTTCAAATGGAGTCATGCCTATTGGTTTGTGAGGAATGTTCTTGTATACAAAAGTTAGTTTTGACAACACGTAACAGTATTCCTAGATTATACATTTATGGAAATCCAAACATTTATGTGATGTTCGTTTTCATCGATTTCTTTCAATAAAGATTTCTCTAAAACGTCGTTCATGTCTTCTCCCTTTTTGTTTCGTTTTCTCAGCCCAGGTTTATTTTGAGAAGATAACTATCGCTGTCTAGAAGAGTTTGTATCAATGTTTGTATTTTCATATGATTTGTATCAGTTTTTCTATTTTCATATGATTTGCTTGTCAACAATGCCATATCACTGACAATGACATTTCTGAAGAGAATTCCATTCCTTCCTTGCTTGCGTAATATTTAGGTAGCATGTTCATTTAACCATTCTATCAATTCAGTGTCATATTGATATCTTGTATAATAAAGTTGAATGATATTTGTGTCAGTTATAGTAGTGATGTCTTAAATGATGTTTTTTTTTTTATCTTGCTAAACAATCACTTGTATTCAAAAAACTGTGCGACAGCTTCAGTTTATTCAAATTTTAGTGGGTATATCTTTTCTTTTTTGGTTGTGTGATGATTGTTACAAAAGTAGTTTTTGCAAAGACATGTGGACAGTTAACCAACTTGTAAGTATGACAAAAAGCGAGGAAAGTACATTTGATTTTAAATATTGGTTTTGGTGTAGTAGCAACATCTAGATACACAATGGTGCACAATAAACCAGAAAGCTACTTTCTTAACATCTTAGTTCTGAATTATATTTGGAGTATGGTGCAAAGTTTTAGTGATAATTTCGAGGAACCTTCAGCAATGTATTGCAAACCTAGCCCATACATCAATCGTAATATATATAGAAAGCACTTGGCCAGGTTTTCTGACTTGCTACACCTTTGTTTGAGATTTTTTTTTCTCTATAAATTTTCCTTGGCATCGGGCAAATATCCGGTGCATTTGGAAAGATTATGATTTGCTTTGTACGGCTTTAAAACAGAAAAACTTTGTTATCTACCAATTACCATGACATGCCTATTCTAAGACAAATACATTTTTGTTGGCTTACACTAACTTAATAAGCCTGATATCTGTCTACTGTCACTTTTGACCCGGATACGGTCTGTCCTTGCGGATGTTTCGTGGAAAGTCGTGTGTGGCTAGTTTAAAGCGTGTAAAATACGGTAATGACATTTTCTCTTTTTAAAGATTGATGATAATTTAATTATTAGTATTGATGATAATTTAATTATTAGTATTGATGACAATTTAATTATTAGTATTGATGATAATTTAATTATTAGTATTGATGATAATTTAATTATTAGTATTGATGATAATTTAAT
>JAECUM010040120.1:0-23301 GCA_016617855.1 Megalonaias nervosa | reverse complement strand
GTGTGTCTGTGTGTGTGTGTGTGTGTGTGTGTGTGTCCATTCTGAAAAATTAGTAAGATATTATCATCATGACAGGTCAAGGTTTATTTATTTAAGTTTTAAATTTTACTCCATTCATGTTTGGGAATTGTTTTCTTTCAATATCTCTCCCGCTGCACGAATCAAAATATTTTTCTCAACAGGTCTTTATCTATTCCTCCTTCCTTCTGTTTCTCTCATGAGACTGTGATATTTATAACCTTTGAAAACATTTGTCGATCGATGATTAATGAATCAACACCATTACAGCTTGTTAATATATAGATACGTTGCATGTATATTTAATTGGTATTGTTGGTTTGCTCTACTTAATGATTATATGTTATGTACATCTGTATTTTGTATGTGACCTTGTCAAATCTAGTTAATGGTGTAGCTGACAAGTGAAATTTATTTTTGAAACAACATAATACCTAGCTAATATTTCGCTAAGATTATAAATTAACTATTCAAATCATTATCAATGGAGATAAACATGTTTATTCTGAGTCTAGTGCATTATGTTTTCTACTTGCAAATTCCTAAACTTTTTGTCAACTGTTAATGTTTTATAAAGGAAACCGACAATCATCCTGGCTCCATTATTGTGTCTTAGCTTTTTATATAATGTTGTTTACTTGAAAAATGGCTAATTCTGGCCTTAACATCCGAAGTAGAGTCAAAGTCTTATTGTTGTGTTCAGTGTTTCATTTGGGTGGATTTATTTATTCAAATTACTATTCACTGGAATAACAAATTGCTCAATAATTTTCTTGGATTAAAACATTAATTTGGAATTATATTAAATTCAGACAAGAAAATTATGAATTATATCATTGTGGTGCATCAAAAGACTACAAGGACATGGACACACTTCATGCCACTGGCATATTAGCAAGTTCGAGACTAAAAGCACATCAAAACATTCAGTATCATAATTTATTAGGAATAACACTATAATTCAATTGGAACTTTATAATTTGGACTTACGATAGAACTTTCAGGACTGTTTGGGAAGTAATTCACAATACAAGAGTTTGCAAACTAGGTCTTAAGGAAAATATTAAGAGTGTATTAGATGAGTACCATTTTGTATGTATCCGTGCTTCTTACACTAAACTTCAACGGAAATATTTCTAGGTGATGTATTATGTCAGCGCTTCAGTGGATATATTTACAAACTTAATTCTTCCAATCTGAAATTAGACTAATTACAAGGTTTTGAAAGTTTGTGTAATTTACTTTTAAACGAAGAGATCAACAGTAAACAAGTAACACAACTCGTAAAAGTTTTCGTCTATATACCAAGGTAGGCGAACCAGTTTCCTACGCGTCTTGTAAGACCAGTCACAGTTCTCTCTGCTTTTAATTGTATTTTTTTTTCTAATTTAAGAGTTTTCAGGCTAACAGCCATTGCACTCAGTATCAGCATATTCTGGTAAAGGGCGAATGAATGTTAAACATATTCTTTTTTTAAAAATTTATGTTTAGTATGTTCAAGGCAATCTTGAGGTCGACTGACATATTTTTGCTTTTGTTGCCTACCAAATGTTAAGCCAATGTATTTATGGTAGTCAACAAAAGAAAAAAAAAATAGTATTTTAGTTTTAGTTCAGGAAAATGGGCTCTAGCTTAAGCGAAAATAACATTACCCCATTCTTCGATGGATTGAAATCAACCAATCGCTGCTTTGACCAATCGTCAATTGTTTGTAAATCTGCATTCAGTAAATGTTCAATTTTGTATCATTTGATGAGTTGTCCAGAGAGCTCTTGTCAGCAAAGAGTCTCAATGTTTTGTCACCTATATCATTATTATACACTATAAATAATAATAGACATCAACAGCACCCTGTGGTACGCCATCCGTAACATATTGCCTACATAATTTGGAAGTATTTACAAAAGTTGTTTGGAGTCCATGAGACAGTTAACTAGAGAGCAATCAATAAGAGAAATATTTACGCCATTACATTTTAATTTATGTATTAGACCTTCATGCCAAACACAGGCATCGCAAAAGACCACAAACATTACATCCTTGCTATCAAGCGCAGCACACACACACACACACACACACACACACACACACACACACACACACACCCCCCATGATACATATTAGTAGTATATGGGGATACTTTAGCGTCAATGGGACTTATATGTTAAAACAGGGGAGTTGTACCCTGGCGTCAAGGGGAATATAACATGGCGAATATTGGGACTGTATAGCGTCAAAAAATAGTGGGTCTGTTGAGCGACAAGGTAAATGGAACAGGTAGGGTGACGTTACGGTACTGGACACTTTCAACAATGTAGCAAGTACCGTGACGTCATGCCACCTGTTTCATTTCTATACAAAGTTTTATGCATTCGCATTCGTGTCAGTGGATAGTATCGTATGTTTTATGCATTAGCGTTCGTGTCACCTGTTTCATTTCTATACAAAGTTTTATGCATTCGCGTTCGTGTCAGTGGATAGTATAGTATGTTTTATGCATTCGCGTTCGTATCACCTGTTTCATTTCTATACAAAGTTTTAAGCATTCGCATTCGTGTCAGTGGATAGTATAGTATGTTTTATGCATTCGCGTTCGTGTCACCTGTTTTATTTCTATACAAAGTTTGATGTATTCGCGTTCGTGTCAGTGGATAGTATAGTATGTTTTATGCATTCGCGTTCGTGTCACCTGTTTTATTTCTATACAAAGTTTTATGCATTCGCGTTCGTGTCAGTGGATAGTATAGTATGTTTTATGCATTCACGTTCGTGTCACCTGTTTCATTTCTATACAAAGTTTTATGCATTCGCGTTCGTGTCAGTGGATAATATAGTATGTTTTATGCATTCGCTTTCGTTTCCATAGATTGATGAACATCAGTCTATCATACCCAAATCACAACCAACTAGACAAATTTTAGGAAAGAGAATAATGTTTTTGGGAGTTAAACATCAATTATACAATCGAATAAAATTTTTTTAGGTGAGAAAGAATAAATCTTTTCGAGGCAGTGGAGTGGCCATGAACTTACTATCCACACAAGCGTTCGCGAACGCATAAAACACACCATATCTACTATCCACACAAACGTACGGGAACGCATAAAAACACACCATACCTACTATCCACACAAACGTACGGGAACGCATAAAAATACACCATACTTACTATCCACACAAACGTATGGGAACGCATAAAACACACCACATATACTATCCTCACAAACGTACGCGAGCGCATAAAACACACCATACTTACTATCCACACACACGAACCCAAACGCATAAAACACACCATATCTACTATCCACACAAACGTACGGGAACGCATAAAAACACACCATACTTACTATCCACACAAACGTACGGGAATGCATAAAACACACCATACCTACTATCCACACAAATGAACG
This sequence comes from Megalonaias nervosa, assembly GCA_016617855.1. Taxonomy (NCBI): domain Eukaryota; kingdom Metazoa; phylum Mollusca; class Bivalvia; order Unionida; family Unionidae; genus Megalonaias; species Megalonaias nervosa. The sequence continues at coordinate 19,870 of JAECUM010040120.1, read as the reverse complement.
CGAATGCATAAAACACACACATATATACTATCCACACAAACGAATGAGAATGCACAAAACACACCATACCTACTATCCACACAAACGTACGCGAATGCATATCACAAACACTATACTATCTACACAGATGAGAAGAGAAGAAAAAACACACCATATCTACTATCCACACAAACGTACGCGAATGCATATAACACACATTCTACTATCCACACAAATGAAGGAAGAGAAGAAAAACAAACCCATATCTACTATCCACACAAACGTACGCGAACGCATAAAACACACTATACTATCCACTGACACGAACGCGAACGCATATAACACACACTATACTATTCACACAAACGGGAAGAGAAGAAAAACACACCCATATCTACTATCCACACAAACGTACGCGAACGCAAAATCACACACACACACACAGCAGTAAAGGAGTGAGTGTTTATAGTCACACTACTCTACATTCACACGAATTAGCAACTTGAATAGTGTTTCTTTACTAGAGATCTGGTTAGCCCTCAGAAGGGCTGTTTTTGTTGACGGGGAGTGATGGCAATCTTTTTTACTGTCTAAGATTCCGTCCTCGTCTGGCGGCAGGCTTTCCTACAGGATAAGGCCTGCTTCTGCGGAAAGAGAAGGAGAACTCTTTGGTGTCTACACAACAGTCAACAAAACCTCTGTCTGATTCTTGCTGCTGCTGCTGTTGTTGCCGTTCTCTCTGTTTCTGAAGTCTGTACTTCTCTGTCCATTCTTCTTGTTCTTTCTTGATTTCTTCTCTGAAGACCTCTTCTAACAGGTCTTGGGCTATTGTAACATCCTGACATTCTCTATCTCTGCAGGCTTCGGTATCAGGTTTAGCCTGACACGATGTAAATTGACGTAAGCTTCGTTCAGCTTGGCTAGTCTGGAAGGCATGTTCATAAGTAGACGAGTCAACTATGGATGGCCAGACTGGAGACTGCCTCGATTTATTTGGTTCAAACGCGGACGCGATAGAAAACATCCCTACTGGATTTTTGTTGAGTCGGAACGCTATATAGCTTATGTCATGGTGAGGGATAGAGAGAAGTTCAAGAGCATATATTCACAGTGTTTTTTGGAAAACAAACGACAGACACATTTTTTTTTCTTCAAAACACAGTATTTTTTATTCAACAAACAACTAACAACTAACAACTAACATTAATATCAAACAAATTATTTTTGACAAGGTTGACAACGTTGTGAAGTTAAGTTAGATTTCCACTGATGGAAGTCATGAAGCCATTGATGTACACTACGTTTCCTAGCTAAAGACAAAAGATAACCATAACGGTCACAAAACCATCGATCTACTTTCTCATGGTTTCTAGAAGAGTGACGATCAAAATAAGTCACTAAATGTTCTAAAGGATATCCAAGACTGCGTTGATGAAGAAAATACACACAATATTGTCCACACACTATGGAATCTGTGCCTTGTAATTTCACATTATTGAATTGTGTCGTCTGGGCATTTCTTCTCACAAAGTCAATGATATTGTCTTTCAAAGACGTAATCCATACGAATCAAAATACTCCACACAATCCTCTTTAGGGAAGTAAACGGCTACCCAGTGTGTTCCTGGGAGATGACTATCGTCCGTGTTGATGACATAAGCTTGATGGTCTTGAGGTTTGCGATGAGGTAGTTCATCTTTAGCGCACACGATAGGATTCCAAGAAGCAGTGTACGAACTGTTGTTCAAAAGGTAATAAAGTTCCCAGGTATCCATTTATTGTTTTGTTGTTTATTTTCACAGGTAATAAGTCATCAATTCAATTCTGACTTTTTGTTTGAAAAGCTCTGTCAAGTACCTGCATCATCGCTTCGTCTCTGCACTCTGGACTAAGAGAGATTCAATGCGATAGATCTCTAGAGTAGACAATGGTGGGCAGGAATGATCACGCAAGCTTTTATACCACTCATGCAACATTATTTCTTCCGAGATGAGACTCCAAGCGTCCTCCAGATACTCATCCAATTTTTCTTCTTGACTCATCATCAAACATTTATCGTGTTGAATTTGACTGGGATGATCGTTCTGACATCCATAGCAATCTTTCTTACTCAATTCCGTAATTTTGTCCGCTAGGTGTTTATCAAAACAGGACACTAAATGTTGTTCTTGTTCTGGCCATCTGGACTTGACCACTACCTCATCCTCTTCGTCTTGGTCTTGGGGTTCTGTTTGCACGCTATCCTCCCATTCCATTTCCAAAGATTCTCTACCGTTCAATGAGGAATAAGAGTCTTCCATAGTTTTTGATAGTCTAGAATGACTTCTCTCAAACTGTTGATTTTGATGGTATTATCGAATTAGGCATACAAGATGACGTTGACCGTCTCGTGAGAGCTTCTGCAAATTGAAGTTCCACACGTAGTTGACCAGATTTTATAGGGTGGAAATTTCCCTCGTCGCTGCCTTGGTCTGGAGTGAAATCAAAGGCCCACAAAGTGTAACCTCCTACATAATCTTCGTACGAAATACAGTGACTGGTGTTGGTTCCTAGCTGTCCGGTAGCTTCGTACAGGGACAAGTACGATCTCAAGTAATTCTTTTGGGCAAAGTTAGGTTCCAAGGGTCTGGTACACAAGGTCTTGCCATCTCGACTGACCTCGATCTTGGACACTCTAAAGTGCTTAAACTGGAAAAGATTTTGATCGTGGGCTCCGTTGAGGGCTGCATTATTGTTGATGCCAACGATTAAACGTTTGGGTAACTGTCCTTGGAACAGATGATTTTCGATCTTGGATCGGAATGGTGAACGTTTTCACTTCTACACGTCGTATCGGATACTTGGCGCTCGTTCTGCTCAATGTGTGACTGATGTCGTTTCCCACTTTAGGTAACACTTCTGCGCGGCGCACGTAAAGTCTGGCTTCTTGAATGATGGTTTTGTACTCATTGGCATGAGCCATCAAATGGAAAGCGACACTGCTGATTTAATCTCAGGCGAATATCCTCTCCGTTGAGCAAATACTTGTCTTGCAACCACATGTCCAAATGCAAGCGATCCATCGGTTCTAAACTACGACCTTGCAGGATTTTCCTTCGACGGTCGTTAAAACCCACATTGTGAGGATTGTTATCGGCTGTCAGGGCTGTGTTGTTAAACGTGTCCTCACCTGCGGTGTCAGGTTTCAATACCACGCAAGCATCCAGATGAGTGTTCTTGGCCTCTTTTCCGTACGTCAAGAGATTTTCTAGGTACGCTCGGTAACGGTTAGTATCCATGCTACTGCTGACCAGTTTGTTATTCAGGTACAAATCCACTTCGCTGAACAAGGAATGCATGCAATTGTTGACGGGACCTACTCTGGCCTCGGCACCCGGATTGGTGCTGTCAGTTTTGATCACTTTCAGTTTCAGATACAAGTAACTGCTATTCAGATCGATGTAATCTTCGGGTTGTCCTTTGATTTCAAACTCAGTGGGAGCTGAATCCGTCAAAGAGGAGACAGGATGAAATTCGACCCATTGGGATTCTTGGATCGTCATCATGGTTGGTGGCATGGCAAAGAGATCCAGTTCCGACTTGGAACAGGCGCAAGAATCTCGGCACATCAGTTTCTTTTTTAATAATCAAAAACGTCTAACTCTCGGACGTTTTTTTTTTCTTAATCTTTCTAGCTCTAGGGGTGTGAAGTCCTCTGAAGGGGTGTTTTAGTCGTCTTTTTCTGCCTTGTCCTTGGTGTGGTCTCAGGGAAGCAGGAATATCTGACTCAGCATCGGCCGGGGCATTTATAGGAGTTTCTCGTCGACCTGAAATGTCTTTCCCTGTTTGAAGCAAGACATTTTTGCCTGCTCTCAAGAAAGTTTCTTTAGGATTTTGTTTGTCAATGATGACATTTTGGAGAAATTCTTTGCCGTGCGTCAACGCAGCATCTTTCAAGGCGTGCAATCCCCGTGTCACCATCGGTTTCAAAACGGGAGCCACCGAGAGAAAGGCTGATTTTAGCATATCTCCTAAACTATGTCCTCGTTGTCGAGCGACTCCTTGGTACACAGGATACATGACTGACAAAGGGTTAGAGTAATCGTTTTCGAAAATGGAGTTTCACTGTGACTTTCCCTTTGGTGAATGAAATATTTTGTCCCAGATCTCCTTTTATAGTAATGTTGACAGTGTCGAAATAAGACTTACTGACGAGCAAATAGTGAGGATGAACAAATTCGCGGTGAACGTGATAGGTGTTTCCACTTTCCTCGTCAGTGTTCGTGGCAGAATCCACTTTGAAAGGAATGACACGAAGTAACGGTACGGAGGTGTGTCCCACCACGTTGTACTCCGCCACATCGGAGTACATAAAGGTCAAATTCAGTCCTTGATTCATTTCTACAGGGAATCTAAAATATTTCGCAAAATCCGAGTTACCAGTCACAGCTGGTATTTCGTTTATAATCTAAATCAACATGGGGTATCCACCCAAAATATCATACAATTCAGGACAAAATGTAATGGCCAATACTTTGTCCTCTGAAAATTTCATCATTAGGCGACGAGCTATCTTGTGGTATTCGATCGTGACACTTTTTCTGGCTTTCTCCAAGACTTTACCAAACACGTTATTGAACCTGTCAGCAATAGCGTTCACCAAATGTTGACCACTAAAATAATGGCCTGGCGAAATTTTCAACCGATAAGTGGTCCTTTTAGTTTTGGGATCTTGTGATTTCATAGAGTCACATACACCGCTGCATTCATCCAAGTGTTGTTGCACTTGCTCGTCATGAACTTCTACCGTAAAAGTGTTTTGATTTTCGACGATGTTTTTGATTTGTGTAGGGTGAATCATTTTCACCAAAGCCATTTCCCAATGGGCTTCGTGATCCAATTGGATTTCCTGAGGTAATTTGGCCGTGTAACAGCATAAGGTGTTATTGGCAAACACCTCCATGGAACTGTTACTGGGTAACGTTAAGTAAAATTGGTTGTTCATAATTCTAGAGTTCTAGTGTCCGAGGGGTCGCTGAAAGTCAGAGGAGTGTCTAAAAGAGGATGGTTAGGGTGACTGTTGGAAGGGGGACTAACGTTGGACGCAAGGCTCCCGTTGTTGTTCCCGTTAGAGGAATATTTCAGAGACGGATTGGGAAGAAGGTAACCAATGCAGCTGCTGCGTAAAATGGTCCACAATTGTTTGTCTCCTTGTTGCAAACTCAAATTGGCAATGGCAGCACCGATGACACAATACACCACAAAGATTTTACTGAAAAAGACGATTTGTGTTTTAGGCACACGTTCTCCACACCACACCCACAAGGGTTGCTTTTGTAGATCTTACAGAGAAGAACTGGGGGAAGGAGTGGTTACTGCGATAGTTGAAGCTGTGTTGAAGGGTATGATGGTCACTTCTTTTTATAGTCGATGATTTGCGAAGCGTCGATCCAAGAGTCAAAACTGGGAGGATATCCTTTCCAACGTACTTTGACTTCTTTGATACGTCGTTTCCCACTTTACGAGTTCTTCGATCGAGAATGCTTTTGATCTCGCACATATCTTATTTGGTCACACGTTCTAACTCTGGTAAGTAAAACGTTCCTTTTAACACTTCCCCGTTGATGTCCTCCAATTTATAGACTGGAGGATGACGACCACGCAAACGTTCGGTGACACGAAACAATTCGGTGGTCCAGTTGGGTAAGTAACCTTTGTCAAAAGTGCGTTTGGTTTTGCCAATGCGCACCCAATCTCCTGGTGCCAACACTCCACCTTTTTTGGGGACATTCAATGTCAGGGACGTACCAAACAGGTGCTCGAAGACGGTCACTTCGTTGTCGGGAGTCACTTCTTGGGGGGCACGTCCGATGCTCCGATGGTAAGATTGGTTGTACGATTGGACGATGTGTGGCAAGACGTCGATGTACTTGAGAGTGTGTTGATGCGTAAAATATTTCCACATGCGTTCTTTCAAGGTGCGTTGAAAACGTTCCACGATGCTGGCTTTGGTTTCGGGATTCTCGGTGGTGAAAAAATGAATGTCACGTTTCTTCAATTCTTTTTGGAAAGCTTGGTTCAGAAATTTGGTGCCTATGTCATTTTGTCATCAAAGAGGGTGACGCCCGCTTTGTTTCAACACCAGTTTCAGGGCTCGCACTAAACTCACTGCTCGATTTGGAAGTCAATGGTACGACCCAAGCAAATGTGGAAAAGACGTCGATGACACAAAACAAATATTTGTAACCACGATCGTAGGTGGCCAAATGAGAGAGATCGTTTAAATCAGCTTGCCATTGATGATCGATGCCATCCACTTGGGTGCGACTTCTGGAAAATTTTCGTCGAATGGGTTTGTGTAAGGTGTACGTGTCTTGTTCTTGTAACCAGCGTTGCACTTGAGGTAAACGAACACTTTTCAGTCGAGTTTTGGCAGCACGATACAATTTCTGAACTGCTCCGTAACCTGCAGGATGGGATGGATCGTAGTAAATGCTAGCTAACACCTTCTCCATTTTTAAATAAGTAATCCACTCTTCGCTGATGGTACTCTGAAGTGGTTTAGAAACGGCTTTACGTGTCCGATGTGCCACAGGAGTAGAAGTCGAAGGTAATTTTGGTGGTAGTGGCTGTGGTGGTGGTGGTAATGGAATGGCTTTGGTCTTCTTTTCTTTTTTCACTTCAGCTTTCCCTTCTTTCTTTTTCACTTCTGTCGAAGGTGGAGTGGACATCATCTTTTTAACCCAAGCTTTCAGTTTTTCTCGTTGCGGTGTAGGGGAAGGGGTCAACAAGGACCCTGCAATCTTACTAGGGATGGGAGCTGCTGACGGCTTTTGAAAGACTTCTCTTGCCTCTTCTTCCTCAGGCAACCATGGGGCTGCATCTGTCTTGACCGTTGGCGATTGTGGTGAACTTTTCATCAAGGCCTTAAAATCTTTTAGACTGGGTAGAGCTGTTTCGTCTAAAGCTTTCTGGTGAAAGAGTTACAGTCGTTGCAACAATTGACCGTACCGTTGAGATTTTTCCGTTTCTGAGAAATCGCTGCGATCCATCAATGATTGCAATTCGTGTTGTAACTGGGACATCTCGGTCAAATGAGGATTGGGAGGTAAATGCGGGGTCCGCTGTTGTTGCCAACGATGGTATTCCATCCATCGTTTGTAAGGTACTAAAACTAGTTTTCGTCCTTCCATTCTATTTCAAGGATCACGTCTGAGATCGTTTGATTTCAGAGGTCCCTTTTATCTTCTTGACCTTTTATCTTCACCCTCCCAGGATTCTTGACTTTGTTCCCAATACTCCTTTCATAATAGGTGCTCCTACGGTTCCCAGCAAGGGTCCTAACAGGGGTAAAATGGCAATTCCTCCGCGTTGCACCAACATCTTTTTCTTTTGACGAATGGGTATTTTCTTTTGGACCATTTGGCGAAGAACGTGTCGATGTTTCGCTAAGCATTTTTTTTCCCTGATGTTTAGTCAAAGGTATCGTGCCTTTCAAGACATTCTGGCAACATTCGTTCATGGTATGGATGACATCTTTGGAGGCAGTTTGAATGAGTTTTATTCGCATGGGTGGAGGAGCTTTGGACAGGACGGACAACATGTCCCAGTGTTTGACTAAACGAGGTGGCAGTCCTTTCCTTTTCTTTCCTTTGGAGGTAGAAGAAGGATGTCTTTTGGGAGGTGACATCTTTCTTGGTTTGTTCGTTGATTCCGTGGCACACACCAAAAAATACACTAACGTCGATGACTTGACACACGGCCTTTTATCCTTTTTTTTTTTGGGGGGGGGGAACTATCGCTTTGTCATAAAGGTGACGATGTGTTTTCCAAAATCGCCAAAGAATCATTCTCTTTGGTGACTCCTCTTTTTCTTTGGACGAGTGTGTCTTTTCTGGGGGTGACGTCTATGTTTGGCAAATCGTTTTTTTTGGATGACGAAACTGTCCTTTTCTTTTTCCATTTTGGACAGGAGAAAGACGATGAGGAGAATCTTTTCGTGCAAAAGATACACTAAAGTCCGTGGCTTAACATGCGTCCTTTTATCTTATTTTTGGCTAGTGGTAACAGATTAAATAGATTTAATAGTTTTGATCATGTGTGGTAATAAACGACTAGGCACAAATCCTCCTTTTTGGTGACTTCTCCTTTTCTTTGGACGATTGTGACTTTTCAGGGACAGACGTCGATGTTTGAGTAAGTGTTGTTTTTTTTTGAATGACGTGACTGTCCTTTTCTTTTTCATTTTCCTTTTTGGACAGAAGAACGACAATGGTGACAGTGTGCACTTCTTGGAGGGGCCGTCTTTGGGCGTTCAGGAGCACAACAACACTAAACCTATCGTTTACCTCGGTCTCTTTATACTGGAATGCGTCGCCACTGATTGTCGGCTCGCTGTATCATTTTCATGGCAGGCATCACGCGTCGTGGAGGGGTTCGCAACGGACTCAAGCGGGACAGTTTTTTCTTGGACAAATCCAGTAAACTCTTTAACACACCCGGTCGTTCTTGGACTTTGATTTTGGGGGCAGGTACTTTGTGAGCAGCGGCCACTGCCGCTAAAGAGGAAGAGGGTGTCACAGCTGGAGGAGACGTTTTTGGAGATACGGGTTTCCAATGTTTCATCAAATTAGGAAAGACGCGTGTCAAATCGCGATCGGCAGGCATCACCAGCAACGGAGAAGTGGAAGATGTTGAGGTTACTGGAGACGCGGCCACCGTTGTTGCAGCAGGTCGTGGTTTGCGAATGTAGGGTTGCGTCCTGGCGGTAGTAGCCCTCTTGCGGGTAGAAGCTGTTTTCTGTGTGCTTTTCTTTATCTTTTTTTGTGGCTGTGACCTGGTCTTGACACCGTTACTGTTTTCTTTTTCTTCTGGGTACGTTTGGGCGTTACTTGTTTCTTGGGGACGACTTTGGGAGCGTTAGCATCCCATTTTAAGAGGGAACGAGCGATGACACCTCCTAGAGAACCGCTTCCTCCAGGTTTCAAAATAATTTGCTTTTTGGTTTGAGTGTCAATGCGAGGATCGGCTGGCTGCGTCAAGGCTACTTTGCTTCTCTCTCTCAAAAAAAGCGTTTGGTTTGATGTGGAATCTGAATGATGCCTTGCAGTACTTGACGTGCTGTCACCGTAAACCATCGTAAGACTTCTTTGAGACTAGCTTCTAAGACACGAGCACGTATTTGTGGATTTTTTTCGCGACTGATACCGTATAAGGCACGATTCAGTTTGACGGGAAGATGAGACTGAAGGGACGTCATGTTGACGATGTGTGTGACAGACCCCAAGTGACCGAGGTTTTTATAGACTTTTTTTTGGTGATTGTGGTTGTGGTTAAGTCGACGAAGGGGACGTGTACACGACAGTGGTGAAACAGATGGGCACGAAATCGCAAATAATCGGGGGTAGTGGGTTTTAAATCCACGAGTAAATAAGCGTGTGGGGTTTGAGTGGCATCGTCGTACGCATGAGTCAGCCAAGGTGTTCCTAACTGTTTGGCTAACACTTGCACTTGCGATTTATCTCTAGGGCTTTTAAACAAGACCACGTAATGAGCATTGAGACTGATGGTACGATGGGCTTTACTTTGTTGAAACAAATTTTGAGTGATGTAAATGACACTGGCATTACGATGATGCCCTTCGTCTTCTCCTAACATGTCGTCAAAAATAACCAAATGAGTTTGATTAGGGTCAGTCATGATCCCGTCGTCTTCGCCAGGAATGCCTTCCACAAAGACGATGGAATCGCCTTGACTTTCTCGCAGAAGGCTGTACGCCGATTGCCACTCTTTGTAACACCACACGATTCGTTGAGGTGGACGATCGATCAAATGATGTTTATATTCGATCAAACGTTTGACAAATTCGGTTTTGCCTGAACCGCTAGGTCCAGCAATGAGCATGTTAAAGGGATGGAGAAGATACAAGGCCTCCCAGCCAGGACGATCTACGTGTTCGTCGATGACTTTGACAGTGGAGGAAGAGGGAGTAGAGACAGTAGAGGTAGCCACAGTAGTTGTAGTGTAAGGAATGTCACTTTTGACAGGAAGACATACAAGACAAGAGTTTTTATACTTTTTTAGGACACGTTTATTGTCATCTTTAATTGTGAACAACACGAAAGACAAAAATACATAAAAGCCAAATGGTTAAGTACATGAATAAAAGACACATCAAAACGATCATAGTGGAATATAGACAAGTCTCTGTACAACAACACTTGTGGTGATCAAGAGGTGGAAATGTAGGGACAGTGTGTAATGTTCTTAGAGTCTCTACACTCCTTGACACAGTCACACAAGGGTCTTCCCAGAATGGCCTTTGGGGGATGTCGATAACAGTTCTGTCCTGAAGAGAGTGGTTTTCCTGGGTCACGACTTCTTCTTCTTCTGGCACTGTCACTAACACTGGTTTAAGAGTTACTTTTTTCACTGAATGTTTTAATTTTTTAGGATGACAAATCTTGGGCATAGTGTGCCACTACTTTTGTCCAAGCCTCGAAACCCCAACTTTTCCAGTGACGTACATCTTTCCAGTGAGGGTGTAAGTCACAAGCTACACACATCATCGTACACATCTTCAGTACCTAAAAGTTGACGAATCTTTCTCTCCTGTAGAGATTGTCGAGAAGTATCGAGATGAAAGCGCAAAGCTGTGAGTAGAATGAGTCTCTCGTGTACATTTAAAGGAACCACTTTCATGCTTTTTGGAGTGGTATGTACTGTTCGTAAAGAGTCCACAAGGAATCGGCTGGTAAACGAAATCCCAGAAAGCAAGTCACTAAGACACACACCACACGTCGACCCCAATTCAATGGACAGAGTTCTCGTAATAGGTGATCGTAATCCTCCACTGTCTGAATAGTGTCATTGATTTCCTTCCACGGAATCTGTAGTGTCACGAATGATAAAGGTCGTGACATGGTAGTCCGTTTTTATACCTCTTTTTGTCGGAGACAATAAGTATACTTTCTGCACAGAGATGATCGTACTCCAGTGGCGAATCTAAATTGTTTAGCCACTAACTTGCACATCACACACCGTTCAGAAGTTTCCTCTTGAACTAAGTTTACATTGTATAAAAGGTTTTGGTAATCCTCTAACTCTTCTTCTGGAATTCGTTGCAGTATGTCTACCTCGTAGTAAAAAGAATCAGTAACAAACAAATCCTTCTCGCACATGGGTAGTCGAACAATGTCTGACCATTGGAACGCTTTCATCAGAATCAGTCCTTTTATAGCATTCATGTACCAGTGGTTCAAACATCGGTGACGTAACGGATGCAATTGTTCTTTGCGTTTCACTTGTATTTTGACCAACTCGCGGTAAATGAGTTCTCTCAACTCCACAGGCAAACCACGACTGTTATCTTGTAAAGTATCCATGACCATGTTAAACACTTCTCCTAGAGCGAAAGTAACGAATGTAGTGAGTAATTTCTGGCCACTGCCATTCCAGGAAACGGCCAAGAATGCCAATAAAATCTTCAAATATAAATGGTCTAAAGCGGAATATTTGGAAGAAGGCACACTTCATCCAGAGAAATCTGACTTGTTTGTTGACTTTTGTCAATTTCCTCTTGTGAATTTCTCGACATAAAAGTTCCTCAGTCACCCATTGAGATTTTGCTCTGGCAAGTCCCAGCCAAATATCCTTATAGATCTTCTCTTGCAATTCGTTTGGTAATAGTTGAATATTATTTTTTACATGGTGTTTAAATACTTGTCTAGGGGTTGTCCAACGTTTGACTCCTAGCCAAGCAGCTGGTTTCTTAAACGACATGGTACGCCACTTCAATGACGAAGTCCCACTAAAGGTAGGTAGTGACAATCTGGAGACCATCGAACATGTTCCAGGTAAGCGGAATCTTTCTTCTCCCACTCGTGAAGTGACACACCGCAACTGAAGCACTTGACTTTATCCCCTTCGCCCAAGTAGATAAATCCGGCTCTAGCTAATTCTTCGGGAGTAGGTCCTCCCAGATATTTTGGCCATTTTCCTTGGAAGGTTTAAAATCGACTTTTAAAGTCTCAGTATTCAGGGAATCGCATAGGGAACGAATATTCGTCTTTCACAGGTTCATTTCGATGAAGGTACGGTGAAATATGCAGGAGTTTGCTTAGTTTAGGATGACATCCGTAGGGTGGTAGCCGCATGTTTTCATAATGATGACATCTACCATGAAAACCAGTAAAGTGAAAAGGTGAACGATGACGAGTGGCATCCGTCAGGTTTGACACGCACAGCATCACTTTCCATGGTAGGTATAGAAAAGTTTCCATGATGTGGTACTGAATCGCTGAGGCCATAGCGTATGGCATCCTTGCAATCGCAAGGCACAGCATCGCACTCGAGTTTGCTCTTGCTTGATACTTGCTGTTTGAAAGGATTCATCTTTCTCGCTTGGTAATGATAGTGACAATGAACTATCGGTCTTGGACGTTGTTCCTTTTTATATGCTGACCAATATCAGCGTGACAATACGGTAAAGTGAAGTGGTTGGGAAGCCGTACTCGCTTCTCGTACACGATTTGATAGACTTTTTCCAAGGGTCGGCTGACGATTTGGTGCGGTTCGTGGGTGGTTACTTTAAAATTTCCATCCTCTCCAGACTGCAAGGCTTCTTTCAAGACGCCAAAGTTCACCAGTTGACTGGTGCGATAATTGAGAGTCAATCCTTTCACTTTACACTCCGTGTGTACTTCTCCTTGAGGGTCACGGTATTCGTAGCCGTAATTTTTGGGATCGCCACTTGCAAAACTTAGAATCTTGTCGTCGGGATGCTCGTCCGTCCAGGCTCCTAAACGGTCTCCTTCGATAACAGGGTGAGGTTGACCCAGACGATCGATATAGATGCAACTGCCATGTCAAAATACAGCACACGATCTCCTAACAGTTCTAAAGCTTTGTACAGTTTTAAGCGAGCATGGACTGTCACGTAAGCCGCAATGATGACATTTCCAAATTCGTCGGCTTCTACAAAGTTCAGTTCTTCTTCGTAATTGACTAAGATCAAGTCCTCACGAACACCGTCCACGTGTTTCATGTATTTGGTTTTGTCGTGAATCATCTGAAAGTAGCGAGAAGGTTCTGTCAAATACTCCCTTTTGGGCAAACACGGTCGTTGTGCAATTTTGCCCCACAAGCAATTTAACATCACTTTGGCAAACGATCGCCTTCCTTCGTTTTTCTCGATGTGGTCTAAAGTCATGTCTTCCTGCTCGCAGTATTTCCCTTTGAATCTCTTTTGGCCTTCGGGAGTGTGGCATCAGGAAGGATAGCCGCTGGCTTCTTGCTTCAGTTTTAAAAAGGCATTTACGCAGTTTGCAAAAATGCCTTTTTGTGTCTCGTTGCCCTAAACACACACTCCTTTACTGTTGTGTGTGTGTGTTTTTGCGTTCGCGTACGTTTGTGTGGATAGTAGATATCGGTGTGTTTTTCTTCTCTTCCAGTTTGTGTGAATAGTATAGTGTGTGCTATATGCGTTCGCGTTCATTTATGTGGACAGTATGTATGGTGTGTTTTATGTGTTCGCGTACGTTTGTGAGGATAGTATATGTGGTGTATGTTTTTAATTCTCTTCCCGTTTGTGTGGATAGTATAGTGTGTGTTATATGCGTTCGCGTACGTTTGTTTGGATAGTAGATATGGGTGTGTTTTTCTTCTCTTCCTTCGTTTGTGTGGATAGTAGAATGTGTGTTATATGCGTTCGCGGTCGTTTGTGTGGATAGTAGGTATGGTGTGTTTTATGCATTCGCTTACGTTTGTGTGGATAGTAGGTATGGTGTGTTTTTTCTTCTCTTCTCTTTTGTGTGGATAGTATATGGTGTGTTTGTGTGCGTTCGCGTACGCTTGTGTGGATAGTAGGTATGGTGTGTTTTATGCATTCTCATTCGTTTGTGTGGATAGTATATATGCGTGTGTTTTATGCGTTCGCGTCCGTTTATGTGGATAGTACATATGGGTGTGTTTTTCTTCTCTTCCTTCGTTTGTGTGTATAGTAGAATGTGTATTATATGCGTTCGCATACGTTTGTGTGGATAGTAGATATGGTGTGGGTTTTTTTGGTCTTCTCTTCTGTGTGGATAGTATAGTGTTTGTGATATGCATTCGCGTACGTTTGTGTGGATAGTAGGCATGGTGTGTTTTTATGCGTTCCCGTACGTTTGTGTGGATAGTAGGTATTTTGTTTGTTATGCGTTCGGGTTCGTGTATGTGGATAGTAGGTATGGTGTGTTTTATGCATTCGCGTACGTTTGTGTGGATAGTATATGTGGTGTGTTTTATGCGTTCCCGTGCGTTTGTGTGGATAGTAAGTATGGTGTATTTTTATGCGTTCCCGTACGTTTGTGTGGATAGTAGATATGGTGTGTTTTATGCGTTCGCGTCCGTTTGTGTGGATAGCAAGTTCATGGCCACTCCACTGCCTCGGAAAGATTTATTCTTTCTCGCCTAAAAATTTTTTTGTTTGATTGTATAATTGATGTTTAACTCCGAAAAACATTATTCTCTTACCTAAATTTTTTTTAGTCGGTTGTATGATTTGGGTATGATAGATTGATGTTCATCAATCTATGGAAACGAAAGCGAATGCATAAAACATACTATAATATCCACTGACACGAACGCGAATGCATAAAACTTTGTATAGAAATGAAACAGGTGACACGAACGCGAATTGAGTTTCGAAACTGCTGTTTGGGAAAATGGCGCATAAGCTCCAATAGTCTTTCGAATTTCCACCAATAGGATCAATAAATTACGAACAAATTTTTCCATTGCTCTTTCTTCTGATTATCGACTTTATTACGAACTTTGTTTGCTTTTTCTCAGTGAATCTGATTATTATTATTATTATTATAAGTAGCTTCCTTTTGGTCTGCATATTATGATATAACACCATCCCTCAGTCGCACTGATACTGTGCGACGTGATATGAAATCTTTAGCAAATTGAATATACGACGAAGTAAAGGTTCTTACGGCATCATTTACTTAACAAGTCCCTATCCTTGTTGTCCAGTGTATACATGCTATAAGATTATTACATTTGTTAAATTCATTTGTATTATAAAACCACACTTCTCTTTTATAACAGATGACTGATTCATAATGCAGCTGTGTAATTAAATAGGAGACTTTGTGATCAGTTCCATTTGATTCAACATATATAATCCCAGAATGAAGAACATCTATGTTTGGAAATATGATAATGGGGTCTAACAGAATTGTAGATGTATCTGTTACTTTGCTAAGCTCATTTATTATATTTCGCATGTCATTCAGCACTATATTGCTTCCCTGGGATTTTTAATTCAATACTGAGTAAATTCGTGTTTGAATAATTACGGACAGTCCAGCTCATTAATGATATTCAAATAACCCCATAAGTGTGATGAAACAGATGGAGAAAAGTATATTACTAGTAGTAGATATTTCATACCATTCACACATACATGTATTTCTATCCCTACTTCTTCAACGTCACGTGTCAGTAGATCGGAACTTGGTTTGAAAATCAGATGTACTGAAATATTGACCGTAACACCTTCTCCATGATCACACCTAATTGGTTTATGATAACCGTCTAACTTTAGATCATCGTCAGTAATGTTATTGCCTAGATGAGCGCAACAATGCTAAAATCATATTTAGCGACAAAATCTAATTTATGGTGAAGAGATTTAATATTTAAAAGGTAACGTATTATCCGTTGATGACGTGAGATATTACAGCTGTAGAAGTCAGATGAATCTCAATCTGATATAGATATGGGGCATGGATTCAGCTCATTGTCCCTGGATAATAGAATAACTAGAAACATACTATACTGTTATGTATGTATGTATGTATGTATGTATGTTATGCATGCATGTATATATATATATATATATATATATATATATATATATATATATATATATATATATATATATATATATATATATATATATATATATATATATATATATATATATATATATATATATATATATATATATATCGTGTATTATTTTTATGATAATAGTTTTTGTAAGGGTCATTTAGTTATTGAGATTTTTAATGCTAAATATTCTCTGATCATAATTTGCACTTTAAAAATGCGTAGATTCATTCATTAAGTTCCAAGGTTGAGTGGTACTATTAGTACAAGTAAACATCGCTTGAGACGACAGGGGCATGAGTTCTAGTGAGAGGCCAAGCTGACATAATTCCTTACTGGTCGCTCTTAAAATAGATGATCTGTTTACTGATAGTGTGATTTTTAAATACCAAGATGAATCATTCAATGCTCGTATTGCATTCTCTCAGTTTGTATTGGTAAGCTATATAATGGAATTATTAGGAAGAATTAGGCATTCTTAGTAGTATTGCCAGTCTTGGAAGAGTGATGTTGAGAGGATTGATTCTTTTATTAATTTACTCATTCGTTGGAATTACAGTAATCGAAATATTCAGATTAACTGGAAAAAAATAGATGTCATGGGATTACTGTGAATTCATTCAAAGACATATAGATATTTAATTGCTGTCAAGGAAATACGATGAGTTATTTAAGAAAGTTACATTTATAGCTGTATCGGAAATACTGTGAATTCATTTCAAGGCATTTGGGATCGTATCATAGTGATTCTTCTGTACTGTTGGCACATCAGTACAATACTGACCATCAATCGGAATACCTTTGGAACTCATTCGGATCACTTTAAACTTTTGGAATTGATAGAAAATTTAGGACGTCAGTATTTCATTCACCATACTTAATTATTATTAATTCTTTCACTTTGCATTTTAGGGAAATAAATTATATTTTCAATTATAAAAAAAAACTTGTTGGTTTTACTCTTTCTTGTTAGTTATTTTAATACCCTACAGTCGTAGCAATACAAATGATGAATTTGTAAACACTAGATTTGCAAAAGTATTACACCTTGGATTAATTTTATCATATATTAATACTATTGCGAGGTAACAAAAACTCCGATAATTCAACATTACAACATGCGAACGGTACAAGAAGAAGTCAAATAAACATTATTGTAACAGCGTCTTTTTCCACTGTAATAAAGAGATTGATAAACGCATCGGGCAATTTCACTAGATGCCACTGCCTTTGTCGTGTTTCTTGGAAGTATAGGTTTCAATCATAAGTCGAAAAAGCTTTTATTTTATTGGATTACTTGAGCTGGATCCGATCATTGATTTGATTATGGTGCTTTTAGATCAAATCCTCCGTGATGAAAACTTTACTATCGTTTCCTTTCAGCGTCTTGCGTCTAGCAAGAAACATGGACCTCATCTTGTAAGTTTTAAATTTAACTATGATGGGAACGTTTCCTCATACGAGCGTTCCACACAGGTGTGACCTATCCATGTCCCCTGAGTTACAGTCAACTTCAAGATTTTTCTGGAAAATGTCGCAAACAGGCTGATAGGTGTTGATTTTCTCACAATCTGCAAAGATTTTTCTGGAAAATGTCGCAAACAGGCTGATAGGTGTTGATTTTCTCACAATCTGCAGTGGAGCAATTCAATTACAGATGTTATATATTCTAGAATACTGTTCCAAATCATCACATGTCTGCTCCAACACGTCCACATTCTTCGTATTTCTTGAGATCTTAAATCTGTTTACTTCCCTAACCTAGCTGTTCGTGTAATGGCTGGTGTAACCTACGGTTGTACTTGTATGCAGAGTCCCTGTCTATCAATAGGTGGATGCCTTTTTAATAGGTTTTTTATCAATGGGTTTAGGACTTGTGTAAAAGCTGGAAATATTTCTTCAATGAATGGCTAAGTCTGTAAGCAGGTTTTCACTGCACTTTGCAAGAAGCCTGCCACTGCACTACTTTAATTAATGTTGAAGGGAAACAATTACTTCACTGGATTCATGTTTTTACGCTTGTTTATGTGCATACTTTCAGGTGACGTACCTCTGCTGTTGTAGCTGAGTAATCGTTTACGATCTGCCATTTACACCAACTCACGTACAGCAAAACATTCCAAACTAGCATTTAAAATATTAGATTCTAACTTAGCGTCCGATTAATATCGTACACCCAAATCACATAAATCAGAATCTTGCTCTGGAATTCATAAGAAAATTTTCTATAAACGTTGATGCATAAGAAATTAGCAGAGACGGCTTGGCGATGTTTGCTTGAAGGCTATCATGGTGGATAAGCATCTTAAACATTTGTTATTAGTATAGATGCCTTATTCGACTTTACGATGAACAAGTGCGTATATACCGTATTATTATCATTATTATTATTATTATTATTATTATTATTATTATTATTATTATTATTATTATTATTATTATCATCATTATTATTATTATTATTATTATTATTATTATTATTATTATTATTATTATATCTGGAATTATACGCTATTGGTATATTCAGATGCAAATGTTAAAAATTGAAATTATTTCATGAGACCTAGAGAGAAGACATTTTTAAAGTATATTATTACAGTATTTTTATATTCAGTGAAGAAACTGCAACCCATATATGTTTCAAGCTATTTTGGTCACTATGCTGATTAAAAAGTAGAAGTCTGTGTATTTTTCATTTTGTGTGATATGTACCCCTCGCTGAGCAAGCAAGAATTTGCTTCGTCACATAAACTGGCAAGAAAGACATTAAAAACCAACTTAACTGTCGAAACAAAATGCGATTGGTTATGCTTCATATAGAAGACAGTTATACGCTAAGGATTCTAAACTTTGAAGTCTGCATTTCTATTGCACGCTTAAGGACCATCTATGTCTGTCTGTCTTTCTGTCTGTCTGTCTGTCTGTCTCTGTCTCTGTCTCTGTCTCTCCCCTATATAGTTTTGAAATTGTTTCATATTTTGAATTTTCTTTTACTATGAATATTTTGGTTATGAATAACTTTCTAAGAAATGGAAAATACCGCTCCGGTGGCCTAGTGGTTAGAGCGTCCGCCTCGGATGCGGGAGGTCGTGGGTTCGAACTCCGGCAGAGTCATACCAAAGACCTACAAAAATGGTACTAACAGCTGCTTCGCTTGGCATTAAGAGGTTAGTGTTAGGACTGGTCGGCCTGGTGTCAGGATAATGTGACTGGGTGAGACATCATGCTACATGTCTGCGGCTTGATGCCCCAGTGCTAGACATCACTATAAACTGCCACAGTAGCGATATGATTGAACAATTGATAAAGCTACGTTAAAAATCGAAATCACACACACACACACACACACACACACACACACACACACACACACAAATGGAAACTTTGAAAAACACATTTCAAGTACTGATAAGGAAATGTGATAAACATTTTTTTTTCAAGAACTTAAACAACAATAAAAATAGATTCATTTTTTTATTAGTAACGGAAAGACTCAAAAGAAAGAAATATTGTGTCTTATATTATGAAAACTTAAACAATACATATTATATTCAAGTTCTAATAGAAAATTGCAAAGACAACTATGATATTTTAAGTGTTTATGCAAATTTTGAATAAAATAAACACTATTTCTAAGTAGTGCAAAGAGAATTTGTACCATTTTTTTGTACTCATAGAACAATTGAAAGAAATATTATTAAAGAATAGGACTTCATATTTATCTGGATCCATGAAGTCACGCATCTCGAAAATAGATTACACTCAGGATGAACGGCCTCTACTAAGAGAAGGTCATTCATGCATAGTGTGTAATCGATTACACTCAGTATGAACAGCCTCTGCTAACAATGATAAATCGCCGATAGCAAACCCAACTTATTTACACTGATATACGAACCGAGGGTTCCAGAGCAATGGCGACCATGAATATCACCCTGCTCGTCCATGAGTAATATCAGCAAAAACGAGCACAAAATTTTTCTTGTATATATATATATATATATATATATATATATATATATATATATAT
>JAECUM010040119.1:0-35336 GCA_016617855.1 Megalonaias nervosa | reverse complement strand
TCCCTTTTGTTTTGGATCTCATTGCTCTAAGCTTATCTATATTTCCATGCCATGGATTATCAGTATTAGATATATTTCCATGCCATGGATTATCAATATTAGACAGGTTTCCTTGCTTTGGATTATCAATATTAGATATATTTCCATGCTGTTGATTATCAGTATTAGATATATTTCCATGCCATGGTTTATCAATGTAAGATATATTTTCATGCTATTAATTATCAATATTAAATATATTTCCATGCTAAGAATTATCAATATTAGACATATTTCCATGCCATGGATTATTAATATTAGATTTATTTCTATGCTATTGATTATCAGTAGTGCTATGGATTATCAATATTAGGCATATTTTCATGCTATGGATTAATTATCAATATTAGACATATTTCCATTCTATGGATTATCAATATTAAATATATTTCCATGCCATGGATTGTTAATATTAGATATATTTCCATGCTATTGATTATCAATAGTAGACTTATTTTCATGCTGTGGAATATCAATATTAGATATATTTCCATGCTATTATTGATCAATATTAGATATATTTCCATCCTATGGATTATCAATGCTAAATATATTTTCATGCTATTAATTATCAATATTAGACATATTTCCATGCCATGGATTATCAATATTAGATATATTTCCATGCTTTTGATTATCAATAGTGCTATCAATATTAGACATATTTCCATGCTATGGATTATCAATATTAGATATATTCCCATGCTATGGATCAATTATCAATATTTGACATATTTCCATTCTATGGACTATTAATATTAGATATATTTTCATGCTATGGATTATCAATATTAGACATATTTTCATGCTATGGATTATCAATATTAGAAGGTACTGGAACTTTGATTTTCTCAACAAAACACAAGAATACTCACATGGACTAAAATGGCACAAATTATTGGCCATAATTTTGGAGATATGACTGCAAAATAAAAATCAGCAAAATTTACAGTGGCTCATCCTCGAGTTTAAAAGTGTAAAAGTCATGTTTATGGTAAATTGAAACTTTATGTCAGTTTTTTTAATGTATTTTAATCGATTCATTACATTTTTGTCATTATTTTATGTGTACCTTAATGGATTCTCAGGTTACCTTATTCATAATTATTGACTCTACAAAACTCTGTCAATATAAACAGCATAATTGGACATATGAACTCAAATGAGTCACAAATTATGACCTGCATCGAAAAACTTTGATTTTTGTTGCCAATATGATATTCATATCTGTCTCTATTGTTATATGTCATTGTTATATGTCATATCATTTATTGCTATTTATGAAACTAAAAATAGATACCTGTGTGTAGCAAAATAAATGTTTTGTCACCGAAGCTTTCGATCTTTTCACAAGGCCTTTGTCAGAGAAATTACTTCTTGACTGGAGTCACATGATCAAACTAAATGTTGATCATGTGACAAAACCCTTCTTTACAATGGCAAGAGTTCCAATCTGGAATCACTGATCAACACTGGCTCCCCACCGTGATTTCAATAGCTTCCCTCACTTCTCTCCTGAAGGTATTATTCTCTCTACCGGGTACAAAAAAAGTATACTCTGATTCTTGGCAGTGTTCACCAACTGCTGTCAGGGATTCTCATATCATTCTGATGTCACTTATAACATGCTGTCAACAATGTACAGCATAGACCCAGATCAGTCTGCTGTCACATTATGCACAGGCATGTCTGGTTTATGCATGCATTCCACTTACAAATTTCATGCAAACAGCATACTGTGATTGTGATCTGAGAGTACTTTATGCAGCATTAGATCAGGGTGTTGGCATTTTTGTAATTGAATTTGCATTATATAGAGACAGATATGATATACATGAAAATTAGGCCTGTCATATGTTACTTGTAACTTATTTATTAGATCAAGGTCAAAGAAGAGCTTAGATTTGATCATGATCAGAGAGGAAAAGATCCTGGTGAAGACAGCATATGAGACAGCTGAAAAACATGATAAAGAGGAAAAAATGGCTACTGAAGGTCGACGAGTTTCCCAGTGGATCAAGAAATCTTAACACTGTGTGGCATTTACAGGTATAAATATACCCTCTTGACCCTAAAGTTTAACCTTAGTTTCTTTTAAAAAGAGAAAAGCCAAAAATGAAGTTTTGTATAAATATTTAGTTTAGTATCTTCAACACATATCTCTTTGATTTACCTATAACTTAAAATGAATTAGGTTGTTCCGCTTTGTGAACTTTACCTTGATGCAGATCAGCACAATGCCCCCCCCCCCCACCTTGCACCAGTATTTTGAAGGCCTTGGTTTAACATCCTAACTATTGTCAGCCAATTAAGTAATATGAGAAATGGTGGTTGTTTATACCAACCCACAGTTACATTTTAATTGCCTCAATGACAGCTAGCTTTATAAACTGCCCAGAGGATAGTTTTGCATGAGCTCTGTGCAGGACTGTTTACTGTTTATCAATGCTACATGTTACAGGCATATATTGATGTGGTTGGGTTTTTCTTTCTGAAAATTACTGAAAATCGTGTTTTTGAAAAACACAACCTTGTCAGTGGGATTTGGGAGTAAAAAAAAATCTTGTTTTTAGGATGACATGTCATATTAAGGCAGATATGGTATATCTTCAAATTAAGCTGAGCTGCAGATTGCATTTTTTAACACATGAATCTACACTGGGGCTGTCATTATGTCAGTGATGTAGATTAGTAGCAGTGTTATTGATCATGACTTATAACCTATTATGAAAATTAGAGTGGTACAAATTACATTCATTAGATTTTTTAAAAATCCTAATGGGGTGGTGTTAAATCAGAACAAGTCTGCATACATCATGTACATGTTTTCATGCAATATTAAATTTTTTAGGTGCAGGCATTTCCACCTCAGCTGGAATTGGAGATTATCGGGGTAAAGCAGGAAAGTGGACCAAAGATGACCACAACAAGACTGACATGGAATCCCTTTTTGGCCCCTCATGTTCTGAACCTTCCCAGGGACCCCAAGCCAAGAAATACAGACTGAATTCGGAATAAGAGGTGGAGGGACACGTTGAAGTGGAAGGTCAATGAATAGGACAGAAGCAGTCTTTTTTTTTCCCCACTGTTTTTGCCTTTCTCTCAAACTCAAGATTCCTGGAATCAACAAAGTTTTAAATCTATGCCATGCTGAATGTATAATTCTTGATCAAGAGAAGTACTTTTTAATATAACAAGGGCATAAAATCAGCAAATGTACAAATTTTGATCAGTTGGTTGGCTTCTAAACAAGTAAATTTTTTATTGGCATAAATTTTGGTGTTTTAAGGGGATTGAAAACAAGACAAGTGCATTGTTTGCCATATGTATTCGCAGTTATGACTTTCAGTCTGAACTTCTGATTCCTACACATATTTTGAACATTTCTGTTCCACTTGGGGGTTATGAGTGACAGTTTGTTTTTTTTGTATGCTGTCATGAAAATTTCTGTGGAATCTCTGGAAACAACTTTAACTAGTTTAGTAAAGTGACCTGCAATGAGGAATGGTAAATTATGCTTTGTCACAAAATCACTTTACACATTTTGATCCAGTCTCAAGCAAAACATTGAAACTGGGTGTATGTCTTACAGAAGAATCATCTCTCATATGCAGCGGTGCCCTTTATATATGTCTGGTGTTATGATTTCTTCCTCCATATTGTTTCTTGAAATCCACTTTGCATGAAACACACAATGCAAACTGAAGACCTCTGCTGCTCACTTTGCATGAAACACATAATGCAAACTCAAGACCTCTGCTACTCATTTTGCATGAAACACATAATGCAAACTCAAGACCTTTGCTGCTCACTTTGCATAAAACACAATGCAAACTCAAGACCTCTGCTGCTCACTTTGCATGAAACACATAATGCAAACTCAAGACCTCTGCTACTCATTTTGCATGAAACACATAATGCAAACTCAAGACCTTTGCTGCTCACTTTGCATGAAACAATGCAAACTCAAGACCTTTGCTGCTCACTTTGCATGAAACACAAAATGCAAACTCAAGACCTTTGCTACTCACTTTGCATGAAACACAAAATGCAAACTCAAGACCTTTGCTACTCACTTTGCATGAAACACACAATGCAAACTCAAGACCTTTGCTGCTCACTTTGCATGAAACACACAATGCAAACTCAAGACCTTTGCTGCTCACATGCACACTATTAAGCTTCAATTTCCAGGCATTGCTATTATAATCTTTCTTTGCTGATGGGTTTTTTAGCATTTGTAAAAAGTGCATGTTTCAGCATTTTGACATGAATTGATCAAAAATGCAATAAGAGATGCTCTTAAATATTTCTCTGAAATGAATCAAAATGCTTGAGTGTTTGTGCTGAAATCATTTCTTGGGTTGATCTCAACTTTTTTCTCACCTCCACCAGAAGTCGGTCGATTTTTTTCGGGGACCCAAAAGCCATCATCAACCACATTCAATCTCTTTATTACATATAATACCACCGCTCCGGTGGCCTAGGGGTTAGAGCGTCTGCCTCAGATGCGGGACATCATGGGTTCAATCCCCGGCCGAGTCATACCAAAGACTTACAAAAATGGTACTAACAGCTGCCTCGCTTGGTGCTCAGCATTAAGAGGTTAGTGTTAGGACTGGTCAGTCTGGTGTCAGGATAATGTGACTGGGTGGGACATCATACTACATGTCTGTGGTATGATGCCCCAGTGCTAGACATCACTATAAACTGCCACACTGCAGACATCGTAGCGATATGACTGAAAAATTGTTAAAGCTACATTAAAAATCCAAATCACACACACACACACATGTAATACCATAGAAAGCATCCCACTTTCAGTATTAAAACTCTTTGAATTACAGCATTTAGGTAATCAGTTTACAGCTTGTTGTGTACATGTTGTTTTTTAGCAATTTTCTTAATCCAGTTATTTAGCATGCTTCATTTCACCTGTTGTTTAACAGGTTGAACAGTTCAAGTCCCCAACAGGATGGTTTTGACTGATTTCATTAATGTCCTGATATGACTACATAAAAATATCCTATTTTTATTCTTTTTCCATTTTGTAAAAAATATTTAATTTTCATAAGCAGTAGATTTCAGGTATTGGGTCCTACCACCAGTAGAATACCATACATGGACATGAATGACCTCACAGAACTTTCGCTGCAGCTTGACTTTGCTTTTTTTATTTCTTTCAAGAACACTCTTTTTATGTGTATAAATTAATTGTTGTTGTTGTTGTTGTTGTTGTGGGGCTTAACGCCATTTTTTAGCACACAATAGGCTATACATGGCGGCCAGTATTAATGGTGGAGGAAGAAACTGGGAAATCCCCGGAAAGAACCACCGACCCACGAGAAGCTACTGGCAAGCTTTCTCACATATCCGCATTCGCCAAATCCTAGACTCGAACCCACGCAGACAGAGGTGAGATGGCAGTGATCCGTAACGGAGAGCACTTTAGACCACTCAGCCACTCGGGGCCCCTGTATAAATTAAAACATATGAATAATTTTATTTTGTAGAGGCTGGAGTTGCTTACGAGAAACTGAGGCCTACTTATACCCATGAGGCCATGCAAAAAATGATGCATGATGGGTATTTGAAGTACATCATTAGTCAGAATGGGGATGGACTTCATGGTCTTTCTGGTATTCCACAGGACAGGATGTCAGAACTTCATGGCAATGTTTTTGTTGAGAAGTGCACCAAGTGTGGTACAAGGTATAAGAGGCCATTTTATGTGCTTGATGATAATGGCAGTCAGTATTTTGAAGAACTAGAGGAATATGCGAAGGCCACACTGAAGAAGCAACCTTTTGCCAGAAAATGTCATTTGTGTGGTTTGAGTCATCGCACAGGGAGAAATTGTGAAAAATAGGTAGTTATTGACTGCTGTTATTAACTTGATGAAGGTAATAGTAAAGATGTGTAATTTGCATTTGATTGGGCTTTGAAATACTTCATAAATTTAAACTTATGACGTGTAACTTTATTTCCCTCCTTTTCTCTTTTGCATAAACAGTTATGAGGAAAGATCATATTGATTAAGTTAATTCATAAAGTATTAGGCAATCAAATGATATAACAAAGGTTGTCTGAGCAAAGGTCACTATTCTGACTTTTACTTGTATAATGATTGAAAATTCACTTTTAAAAAAACTTAATTCGGCACACAAACACAAATACAACACACAACCACATGTACCTGAGATAAAAATTTTAATGCAGATGTGTAAATTATATGCACAGGGCCAAAATTAAGTTTATTTTGCAGGTATGTACCTTGGTATTTTGAACCCTATCAGATCTGCAGCTTGTATTGCAAAGACAAGGGCAAATACCTTCGCAAAAGAGAGATTTCTATACAGTTAATTCTGGAACCATTTTATTTTATCAGAAAAACTCATCTCATTTTATCATTGAAAACCATCTTATTTTATCACAGAAAACCATTTTATTTTATCACAGAAAACCATTTTATTTTATCATTGAAAACCATCTAATTTTATCATTGAAAACCATATTATTCTATCATTGATGACCAGCTTACTTTTCATTGACAACCAGTTTATCTATAAAAAAGCAACTTTTATATATCCTTTTAAAGCAATCATTGATCTTTTAGAAAGGAATTTTTTACAGGTGATAGTGTAAATTTTATATCCTAGGGTACCAATTTTGGGGGTATTTCCTGGGATTCCAATTTTTGGGGTATTTCCATGGATACCAGATTTTGGGGAGATTTGTGGTTGCTACAAAGCCAAGAATATATAGACTCGACAGATTTGTATATTTTGAAACAATAGTACTTTCATGTGGAAACAGTAGTACTTTTCCCATTCATTGAATTTAGGGACCAATAGAAAATATCATTTTTTGCACAAGAACAATTATTTATCAGAACCCACAGTTTACATGACAGTCAATACCCACACATTTAAATCAATTTACAGCAAATCTACATCATCATATTTTGTAACAATTTGATTGGTTGGTTGTTACATTTAATAAATTACCTTAATTCTCTCTCACCATATTTTCTTTATTGGTTAAATTTGGAGCCTTATACAACTTTGCTACATTTTTACTGGTCTATTTGTATCCACTTAAAATGTTTTTGCATGTTCATGGATACATGCATACTTTCTGCCAGAGTGATGCTCCTTTCTACTTCCACCACCCTTTCTGGCATGGGTTGGGTGGGGCATCTCTGACCTGTGTGCACATTTCTGGTTTTGAAATTCATTCATAGTAAAACATTCCTGTAAAAGAGTATTATCACACAGGTTCAGGGGTCAAGCTAGACTTAAATTTTAGGGAGAAGTGACTTCTCCTTTTGGTCAGAACAGGGAGAAGTGGGAGCTAAACAGGGAGAAGTGAGACCAAAGCAAGAAACACGATAGATAGATAGATAGATAGATAGCTGCATTATCTTATTTTAATGATGTGCTCTATTTCTCAGTATGCTTTTAACAGTTTTAAGCAATACCTTATTTTCAAGTTGAAAAATATGTGTTATATGTTAGTATCAACATATTTTGTACATGTATCAAAATTTTTATATTCATACCCATTCTATTCATACTTGTAGTATATGTGTGTTTGAACTGAAGTAAATGCAGTGTGGTTTGTCCATATGACTTAAAAAGCACATCAGAAGCTATACATTGTAATTAATTATAACTGATAGCAGTAACAAGATTAGAGTCTTGTAACTGCGAGTTGGTAAAAATGCTTAATAAACTACCACTTACTTATTTTATTTTCTACAAGTTTTGTGTAAAATTACAGTCAAAAAGATTTCTCGCATTTTTTGAAACAGCCCCTAATACATGTACATAGGAATAAATGCACAAGTGACTTCAAACCATACTCTTCGTCCTGATTTCATTGTTCCCGATAAAACATTACTGTAACTATTCATAGACAACACACTGAAGCACTAAAGTCAATATATAACTAAACTAGACCCTTTTTTCCCCAACCGAAAATCCAAGAATTCGTATTGCACAGTGCGAGTGCATCTATTTTTAGAAGGAAGGCTTTTCTTAATATAACTACTCACTTTCTTCCTTCATTACAAAAATCATTAATAGGACTGCATATTTATGGTTGTATTATTTGCCTACCTACTGCTAATAACGATTTGCATTGGTTAAATAATATTTGCTTCATTACTATATATATATATTTCGTATTTTCACGAAAATTAATTACGGTAAGTCAGAAAACAACCTTGCCCTTGCAGCATTGTTTCGAATTCCACAACAGAGATTCCCATGTTTCTGACCCACATTATTAAAGATTTAGGCTAAATCTCCTATCACATAATATTTAAACTTTGTTTTCATTACATTATATATTTTCCTGAACCTATTTGCCCAATTATTTACAAATACAGACAGTTTAATGAAGTGGTATATCATATACGCAGCGATATCCGCCATTACAAGTTCATTTATGGTTTCAAATTGATTTTATACAGAAAATACGCAAATACGGCCGTTAAACTCTCCATTTATTAAAAAAGAAATAAATTAGAAAACGCTCTTCACCGATCATATTTTTAAAAGCAAATTACTATTTGCATATTGATGTTTAAATTTCGAAACAAAATTTGGTATATTTTCATCATAGCACATTGTACCTAACTTCATGAAATCAGGCAGTGATATCTTGCTCCAGAAAAGGGTTAATGGTCAGTTAGCTATTAAAACTTGCATGTGAATGTGCAAGAATTTCTTTGTCGCCGTAAGCTGATTGGTTATCAACACCACGTAAATACATTTTGCCTTGGGTTACAACAGTGCCAGAACTTAATGGCTACAGCGAGGGGGCATCTCAAAGTCATAATGTACAGTCATTTTATGTCCACAAAATCAGAGGGCGAAGTCGTATTCGCTTTCCTAACAGAAGAAGGTGAAGTTTACACTTCTCAGGCGACTTTTTCGCCCACTTCGCCCGGTAGCATGACCCCCTGAGGTTTGAGAATTCTGATTCATTCCATACTGAAATTTAAACTTGAGTATGTGAGTTATAGCACCCATGAAAGTCTTTAAACCCATATTTTGTTCTGTTGAAGGGTTGCAATGGTCCCCTAATGGATACTATCATCAACTTCCGTGATAACCTGGAGGAGGAAATGCTGTCAAGAGCTGAGAAAAATGCAAAAGACACTGACCTGATGCTGTGTTTTGGCACAACACTAAAGGTGACACCAGCCAGCGACTTGGTAGAAATGATGAAGGAACCATATAAGCTAGTGATTTGTAATAGGTACATGCATAACAGAAATGATATGTCATTGATTTTCCTTGTTGGTGTTCATAATCACAAAAAATAACTTTATCAAAGGGAGCAGCCATCAGTAACTTACCAGTTGAAAGGTATTTGGTATTATGCTTGTATACATGCATCAGTATTTAACCTTTTGGAAGGTATGCAGTATTAGGCCTGTGTAACTTACCAGTTGAAAGGTATTTGGTATTATGCTTGTATACATGCATCAGTATTTTACCTATTGGAAGGTGTGCAGTATTAGGTCTGTGTAACTTACCATTTGAAAGGTATTTGGTATTATGCTTGTGTACATGCATCAGTATTTTACCTGTTGGAAGGTATGCAGTATTAGGCCTGTGTAACTTACCAGTTGAAAGGTATTCAGTATTATGCTTGTGTACATGCATCAGTATTTTACCTGTTGGAAGGTATGCAGTATTAGGCCTGTGTGTATGCATCAGTAACTCACCTGTTGGAAGGTATGTAATATAAGGCCTGTGGATGCATCAGTAACTCACCTGTTGGAAGGTATGCAGTATTAGGCTTGTGTACATGCATCAGTATTTTACCTTTTGTAATGTATGCAGTATTAGGCTTGTGTAGATGCATCAGTATTTTACCTGTTGGAAGGTATGCAGTATCAGGCCTGTGTAACTTACCAGTTGAAAGGTATTCAGCATTATGCTTGTGTACATGCATCAGTATTTTACCTGTTGGAAGGTATGCAGTATTAGGCCTATGTGTATGCATCAGTAACTCACCTATTGGAAGGTATGTAGTATAAGGCTTGTGGATGCATCAGTAACACACCTGTTGGAAGGTATGTAATATAAGGCCTGTGGATGCATCAGTAACTCACCTGTTGGAAGGTATGCAGTATTAGGCTTGTGTAGATGCATCAGTATTTTACCTGTTGGAAGGTATGCAGTATTAGGCCTGTAACTTACCATTTGAAAGGTATTCAGTATTATGCTTGGGTACATGCATCAGTATTTTACCTGTTGGAAGGTATATAGTATTAGGCTTATGTACTTACATCAGTAATTCACCTGTTGGAAGGTATGTAGTATTAGGCCTGTGTTTATGCATCAGTAACTCACCTGGTGGAAGGTATGTTGTATTAGTCTTGTGTACATGCATCAGCTTCTGCACAAGCAGCATGTGTTAGTGACACCTAGGTATATATCCTGTCACTATCATAGGACATGCATCACTCCATTTTGCATGAGCAGAATGTGATAGTGACACCTAGGTATATATCCTGTCACATTATCATAGGATGTATGCCACTTAGTTTTGCATGAACAGCATGTGTTAATGACATCCATAGGTTTGGTCACTATCACATGGTGTTCATCATTGAATGCCCTTTACTCAGTGCCACAAGACAAAACCTATCACTGAAAAATTCATTTTTATCAAGGTCCTTCACTCTGAACTTGAATTTCAGCAGGAGACTTGGTGTTCAATGAATTCAAACTGTCCTTTACTCTAACTTTGTTCCCAATCAAATTCAGAATGAATTTTACTCTAACCTTGAATTATGGTATGACACTTTGTGCCCAATCAGTTCAAAATGACTTTTACACTGATCTTTGTCCTCAATTAATTAAAAATAAGATTTTTACTTTCAACTTTGTAATGTCAGTTTTGGATTGAGGAAGCTCAAGTTCAAAGCTGTAAGTTAATGGAGGTACATGCAGAAGTGATGAAGAAAGCATTTTTAGTGATATGAAGTTTATTAAACAAATCTTTTAAACAGATAGTAGTTGTAGATTACTCTTATATAGTGGTACATCATATTTAATATGGTCATTAAAGTGGTACATTACACTTAGCTTTATGTGACAAGACTTTGTCATCAGATCCAATTCCAGTTCTCAAAAACAAAATATTAATGTAGGTATCTAAACACACATTAGTTATATGCATTTCTTTATTATAAAGTTGTATAATAATTAAATAGTCTGAACACTAGTACTATGCAGAAAAGATAGAAAGCAAAGTTGTAAATAACACTAGTACTATGCAGAAAAGATAGAAAGCAAAGTTGTAAATAACACTAGTACTATGCAGAAAAGATAGAAAGCAAAGTTGTAAGTAACACTAGTACTATGCAGAAAAGATAGAAAGCAAAGTTGTAAGTAACACTAGTACTATGCAGAAAAGATAGAAAGCAAAGTTGTAAGTAACACTAATACTATGCAGAAAAGATAGAAAGCAAAGTTGTAAGTAACAGAATGTATGTAATTAACACTTGTTTAAAGATTTTCAATCTATTCATCTCACTGCCAGAAGAGCAATCCTTTGTTTTATATTCCATATTAACACTTACTTTGAATAGAAAAATTATATGTGATGGATGTGAAGCCATATTTGTTATATTATTGTACATGCTGATTAAATGACATACACTATACACCACTTTGACAGATCATAAGTATTGCCCATAATAATGGGCGATGATGTTAAACAGTGCTGAAAGAAAAATTTTGTTAAGACTCAAACCCATTACTGGTGACTTTACAAAAAATCACAGCACCG
The DNA here is from genome assembly GCA_016617855.1 of Megalonaias nervosa. Classification (NCBI taxonomy): domain Eukaryota; kingdom Metazoa; phylum Mollusca; class Bivalvia; order Unionida; family Unionidae; genus Megalonaias; species Megalonaias nervosa. The sequence goes on along the minus strand of JAECUM010040119.1, from coordinate 23,483 downwards.
ACTCAAATTCAGCAAGCCCTGACTCCAGTTTTCACATGCCCCAAATTACCCCATTTTTATTACTATTTGTCACACAACATTGTAATTATTGCATTTCCAATATGAAAAGATAGGATGTGTTTATTTGACTCTCAAAATATCTCACATGAAGCAATGTTTTCCTCCAGATCCTGATGTCAGCTGTTGTCTAATTACTGCATCAGTATCCTTCTTACTCAGTGGATCAACAATATTTTTGTACATTAGCATTGGAAGCATATCTTGATTTATACAGTTTCTTTTTATATTTTTGATGTTCTTCATAGGTACTGCTTAACATGTTTAACCAATGTTGCATTACACTAGTATAAGTGTGAGGAAAAGACAACTCTTTATTATTCATTAAAATTTTAACTTGAAACATCTTAAACAATTCAATTGCAGTTAATCAAGAATTTTAAAATCCAAATAATTACTCAAGTGTTTTTGCCAAATAATACTTTAGTCTGTTTTCTTTTCATCTCAACTATATCAGAGGACAGCTAACCTTTAATCAAAGACTCGAAAGCCATCACCACCACATTTTATCCCTTATTGCATATAATATCTGAGAAACATCCACATTTGACCCAAACTTCCCAGATTGCAACAATAAAGTAATCAATTGAAGCTTGTTGTGTATACATGCTAGCCTTAATCCAGTTACGTGGCCATGCATCACTGCACCAGTTGCAAAGATTAACGGAACAGTTCCAGTACCCACAAGACTGGATTTGACTGGCTTCTGTACTACCCGTAAATATCCAAAATGGTATTTTGTTCTACCTCCAGTTGAATCACATATATGTTACAGCAGTGTGAGCACTAATTATAGGTAACCCAGGCAATGTGTTCCCCAGTCATAGGTCACGTCATGCTTTGCTTTGTACACAAAGTTTACAGCTTTTGATAGAAGTATGATAAGTAGACAAGCTTCATGAGGGTTAGGTTGTTACAACTCTGTGGTCTTAAAATAATTAACAAGAAAGAGCAAAACCAACAAGTTTTGTATAATTGAAAATATAATTTATTTATCTAAAATACAAAAAGAAAATTAAAATAACTTTACAGTATGATGAAAGATATCCTAAAGTCCCAAATAGTTCTATCAAGTAATCTGAATGATTTCCAAAGGTATTCCAAATGATGGTCAGTAATGTATTGATCTATCCAAAGTACAGAAGAATCACTATGATATAATCCAAAAATGTCTTTAAATGAATTCATAGTAATCCTGTGACAGGTATAAATCCAAATGACCTTTAAATGAATTCACAGTAATTTTGTACAGCAATTATTCCAGTTAATCTGAATATTTCAAGTACTGTAATTCCAGTGAATGATTAAATGAAATAAATGAATCCTCTAAATATAACTCTTCCAAGGCTGGTGATATTAGTAAGATTCTTAATTTCTCATAATACATCTCTTAATATACAATATTAAGTCAAAATTCTATTGGGAGATGCATATACCTTCCAGACAGATTTTAAAGGGTAAACAAAGTCATGTGGGTTACACTGCCTAATAAAAAATTACGTGAGCTTGGCCTTTGCTTAGAAAACCCTTGACTTTGACTGGATCTACACACTATAAGAATGACAGTGCAAACTATTGATCAAATGGAAAATTAGTATTTAAAAGTTATTAACTAAATAATCCTTGCAAGTTATGATCATGAATGAAAATACACATTGTATAAATATACATAACAAAATGCATGCATTGTGATAAATATTAATAATTTGCTGGTCTTTCAACATCTAATATAAATTTTCTCAGCACGATAGAAATTTTCTCATGCAAGTTGGATTTTTTTTATAAACCCGACAGGCACTTCACTTAGAGTACATGAGGGGCAGGATCTGAAATTAGAGGGGCCCTGGAATCAGGTAATTGGATTATTTGGCGCTGTCACATGTCAGTAATCTTTACTTTCAAGATTCCAAGTAACTTTACTTTCAGCAAATAACTAATTTTTTTACTGCACATACTGTAAATCATACAATAATAGACAAAATTTATCAGGTGAACTAATTTTGGTAAACTTTTATTCCTCATAAAATTTTGCCAGTGAACTAGTTTCAGTAGTATACTTTTATTCATGTTACAGTTTTGTGATGGAGATTTTCCCAATGCATGGTCTTATATCAACAGCAATCTGGACATACAATTCCAGAATATGGGTTAGATAATAGTACCCACCATTTATAGGGCAGTATTACTAGTTTCTGCCAATTTATAGGGCATTGTTTTTTAGTACCAATAAATTTTTGAGGCATTATTAGTAGCCAACATTTTATAGGGCAATATTATTAATTCCCACCATTTTACAGGGCAATTTTATTAGTACCCACTATTTTATAGGGTGATTTTATTAGTACCCACCATTTTATAGGTTAATGTTATTAGTAAGCACCATTTTATTGGGCAATCTATTTTAGTACATACGATTTTTTGGACAATATTTTTAGTACCTCCCACAATCATTTCACACTCCACTTCCCTCTTACAACATTAACTCTCTACCACAATTATACCACAGCCCTTCTTCCTTCTTATGACCAAGACCTACCCCAACAAGTATACCACACCACTGCCCCTGTTACATCTTACAATCGTACACCCTCCCAAGTATACCACTGCCCCTCTTACATCTTACAGTCTTACTCCCTCCCCAAGTATAACACTGCCCTCTTATGTCTTACAATCTTACCCACCCCCAAGTATACCACTGCCCCTCTTACATCTTACAATCTTACCCACCCAAACCCACAAGTATACCAAAGCCCCTCTTCTTACAACCTTACCCCCCTTCTGTAGATATGTCACTGCCCCTCTTTCATCTTATCACCTTAACCCCCATTCCACAAGTATACCACTACCCATCATTCCTCATGAAATGCTTAACCCCCTTCCCCTCCACAAGTATATCACTTTCTCTATTTCTTCATACAACCTGAGCATTGTCATGGATCCAGTTGGCTGGGTTATTGCTACTTAAATTACTTCATTTTGGTGTTTGGTTAGAGAACCGCTTATAATGTGGTTTTACACTTGCAAGTACCCCTTTCTTTTTTTTTTTTGTTTCTGGAGGGGTTGAGGGGGTATGCATTATTATGGCACTGTTTATAGGATGATGAAATGTGTCTTTCAGTACTAAAACCACAGGAAAGACTGCAGTCATTCATGACGTCATAAGCATAGTCACATCACAGCCTTTAACATCTCAGGGAGTGCACTGATATAGAACAAGCATATTCCACATGACTTTCTCAAATGGGCAAACTGTAACGCACATTTAGATGATGAGAGAAACAGTGATAAAACCCAGGATCTCATAGGTGCTGGACAGGTCAATATGATTGCGCTGTTGAGTTTTTTTTTTAAAATGTAGTTTATTTATACAAGCATGAAATCATGAAATCATTACAATTTCAATTTTTGTATGTTCATTCCAGACAAGACACACACCTGGATCAGGAATTGATAATTAAAGGGCCCACTACACCATCAGGTGGGATTCATGTGTTTGGAGGCTGTGATATCTTCATGAGGAAAGTGATGAGCCAACTGTACTCTAAGGGGGAACTAGATGATTGGGAGGCAGCCAAGAATGACAGAATGAAAGAATATGATAAACACAGGACATGGTGGGAGACATGTTGGTTCTGTGCTCTCTGTCCATCCATCTGTTATCCATCTGTCCATCCATTACAATTTTTGTAAAGTTATGGTGCCAAACAAACCAAATTTGATATTTAGATATCTTGAATGGGTCTGAAGACCTCACTATGTTCTGGTTACAGTGGCCATATTTTTTATAACTTCTGTGATTCTTTTTTTTTAAAAATTCATGACAGAACATTTAAGAAAAATTTACTTGAGGTAGATAAATTATGTTTTGTATGTGTATATGTATTATGTTGATGACCTGACAAGCTTTTATGGGTACTATAATGCTTCTTGTAAAATTTATTTAAATTTTTAGACATTTTCATAATTTTTTAATTTTGTAAAGTCTTTTTAACACTGGTGTCTTTGCAACAGTATTTATGTCAACACCGATGTGACAATATTTGTTCTTGTTGCAATGGTTTATTTTATCCTAATAGTAGTAACCTTAGCATTGTGATTACTGTTGCTGAGGTAAAACATAATTACCATTGCACCAGCCTCTGGATGTTATTGTTATGGTAGATAAATGAATACCATTGCTGCAATAATTATAAATACTGTTGCAAGGACACCAGTGTTGAAAATAATGTTGCATGGATATATTTTAATGTTGCAGTGGCAAACATTAGCACTGTATAGACACAATTTAACATTGCAACATTAAATCGGATACTACTGAAACAATAAATTTGATATTATTGCAACAATAAATTGAATACTCTTGCAACAATATATTGGATACTATTGCAAGAATAAATAAATTGGATACTATTGCAGCAATAAATTGAATACTGTTTAAACAATAAATTGGATACTGTTGCACCATTACATTAAATACCATTGCAACAATAAATTGGATACTGTTGCAACATTAAATTGAATACTGTTGCAACATTAAATTTTATAACATTGCAGCATTAAATTTGACACTGTTCCAACTTTAAATTGGATACCATTGCAACATTAAGTTGGATACCACAGTAGTACTTAGAGATATTCTGTAGACTTGAAAGTACTACTCTAGACAGGATGAAAGTGATTTAGTAACTTTCAGTGTCAAAACAATAGACACTTATCAGTTCCTAGTGGTGAACATTAATAATGACTAATTGACCAGTAACTGAAGAGGGTACTGCCTGAAGGAATGTGGAGACATTCCCTCACATCTGCTGGAGGGGTGTCGTCACCATTGGTTCCTGACTTGAATTTGTTTCTCATCATAGGGAAAATTAAAACTTACTTTTCACAGCAAAATTTCAGAAAGGAGATAAGTTTTCATTAATTTGGCTACACTCCTGTGTGATAAAATCCATGAATTTATCCTTAACTGGGCTATACTCCCACATGATAATATCCATGTGTGTGTGTGTGTGATTTAGATTATTAAGGTAGCTTTAACAATTTTTCAGTCATATCGCTATGATGTCTGCAGTGTGGCAGTTTATAGTGATGTCTAGCACTGGGGCATGATGTCCCATCCAATCACATTATCCTGACACCAGGCCGAACAGTCCTAACACTAACCTCTTAATGCTAAGCACCTAGTGAGGCAACTGTTAGTACCATCTTTTAAAGTCTTTGGTATGACTTGGACGGGGTTCGAACCCGCGACCTCCCACATCTGAGGCAGATGCTCTAACCACTAGGCCACCGGAGCAGTTGATAATATCCATGAATTTATCATTAATTTGGCTATACTCAAGTGTGATAACATCCAAACATTTGACAATTGTACAGAGACACATGTGATATGTGTAGCAGATTACATACATCGCAACGAAAGCATGCTTGGATTGCAATTTTTCTATTTTTTTTTAATGACCGCTCCGGTGGCCTAGTGGTTAGAGCATCCGCCTCGGATGCGGGAGGTCGCGGGTTCGAACCCCGGCCGAGTCATACCAAAGACTTTAAAAAATGGTACTAACAGCTGCCTTGCTTGACGTTCAGCTTTAAGAGGTTAGTATTAGGACTGGTCGGCCTGGTGTCAGGATAATGTGACTGGGTGGGACATCATGCTACATGTTTGTGGCATGATGCCCCAGTGCTAGACATCACTATAAACTGTCACACTGCAGACATCGTAGTGATATGACTGAAAAATTGTTAAAGCTACGTTAAAAATCTAAATCACACACACACTCACACACTATTTTTTTAACAGAGTTTTGAACCTTTTTTGGGACTTGTACCTTTTTTGGAAAAAGCACAGTCAAGCCAACATCACTTAAAGTATACACTTGAACTTTGGTAGGTTTTTTTAGTAATATGTAGAAGGGGTGAAACGATACACTTGTTCCGCATATCGATATGATTCATGATACACAACCTGCAATACAATACTTTGGAAGGTAAGTGGTGCCCCATTATGTATGTTGACATACTGGTTCGATTTTCCAGTATGCATTTTATATATATAGATATAGATATCAAATATTTATATTCAATTCTCATTGATGACAAAAAAAAATACTTTCAAATAGACTACCTATTGGTTGTTAGTGAGTTTTATTCAACATTTTAGGCCATTTAATGGTGGCTGAATTTGACTCACTTTAGCCACCAGGCCCTTTGTTTTTCACAGCATGAATGCTTTGAAAACATCAAATTATCAATTTCATGTATCACTTAAACTTGGTAGACATTACGATGTTATCTTTAAAACAGAGAAATAAAGCTGTTTCCTCATGCAAAGAAAATCTCATCTAAAACAAATCTGTGTATGGAAATGAAGATGAATACCAACAAAATCTGCAGATGCAAATGATTGCTGCAGCCACAGGTACTTTTATTTGCAAGTGAAGAAGGAAAACTATTCACAGCACCAGTGGCATAACTATCTCACCACACCACAGGCCCCACAGCAGACTTTTGGTACTGGCTTCCCCCCATTACTACCACTTAATTTTTCCTGGTTGGGCCAGGCCCCCAAGATGGCCAGGCCCCAGAACATGGCTATACCTGCTACCACGGTAGGTATGCAACTGCAGAGCACCTTGTCCTATTCTATATTTTTTAAAATTTTACAGAAGGTGATAAACTTGAGTAGTTTAAAATCTGCCCCTTGCTGATTACATGCTAATTTTATTTATTCCTTCAGCACCTTCATTCACTGGTAAAATATTTCTACATAAATGAGAAACTACAAATTTGTTACCCATGTACAGTTTAAGAATAGATGCTGCCAGGATTTTATCTTAAGGGGGACTTCGCCCATTGTCACTGAAAGAATGGGAGAGTAGGAAAGAAGGAAGGGGGGGGGGGTAGGAAATGGTAATAGTTAAATATTTACCTAACATTTCAGTATCCGTCTTTTTTCTTCCTGCTCCACTTTTTTAGAGCTGTATTGAAATCAAGATCTTTAAAAGATGTCATCTCTATTTATACAAATATTAATCTGTTAATTATTTCTGAGCATACTCTGTTCCTTATCTGTGTATGAATATTGTTCTGTGCTTCCTACTGAAGTGGCAAATGCATAGCTAGCTTTTTCAGCTTGAAGATGTTGGGAACTGATCTTACTGGCTGTTATTTACAATTTTCGAGAGCTCACAGTTACTATCTTTTGGATACATGTGTTCCAAAAGAGGATTTTTCATTAACATAAACTTACTTTCTTGAATCAGTAGTTTACTGACTACCATGCCAGGTTTCCTATCAGTTCCATGATGCTGTATTAGGGTTTTTAGTCCATCAATGCTATCATCTGCTTGTGCAGACAGAGGTTTATAAATATCTCTACTTCCTAATTTTTTTTCTTTACCTTTATTTATTCAGTTTATCTTAACCCTGATTTAGATATATGGTTTTGAAGCATATGATCCACAGGACTAAATTGATTGATAAAATAATGAAAATTGCATTCTACTTTGAAATTGTCTGTATTTAAATATGCTCATTATTCTGCACTTTCTATATTTAATTTTGAAATAGGAGATTGACTGCCATGTCATCTATTTTTGTCCATCCAACATGTACACCTGGCTCACATTTAACACCATTTTCAGGTGCAAAATCACTCAGTGGCATCTCCATTAACAGTTTTCCAGGTCCAATAAACCAATATGCTTAATATCTTTAAAAATTGTTGTAATTATCACTGCCACCGGCCAGTATTTGCCAAACGAAAACGTACTGAGTCACACCAAGAATTAGACATTTTGGGTTATTAGGTAGCCCGTATTTTAGAAACATGTTTGATAAACATCCTTCATGGAAGGTTCAACTTAGACCATAATGCTTGTTCCAGGGCACAATGTGCCAATCAAATTTAATTTAACAACCAGTTATGTCATGCTTGAAGAACCCAGATGTGTAGACAGTTGCCTACCCAAAAAATAAATGTCATGACAAGAATGGTTGAATAAAAACTGTATCCTTCACTGAGCACATTTTCATTTGTGGGACTGTTAACTAACATGAGGGAGTTCTTGCACATCACTGTTTTCCAGGTGTACAAATTTGTCCAAATTTTGCATGATTCATGCAGTTGTGCACCCTGACAGCATCTCTCTTGAAGTACTACATATCAATGAATTTTGTGTAAAGTTTCTTTATTGCCTTGCTAGTACTTTCTGTTTGTCATGCAGGGAATAAGTTACACTAATTCCTCATTGGTTGTTATTATTTAGCCTGAACTGGAACAAGCAGTAACCACCAATGAGATTTCAATGTAACATATTAAATGATAATTAAAGTACTTAATTATACATGTGGAACATGTTTGGTATGCTGATCATACTGCTGGGGTAAGATAATTAGCATGGTGTGGGTGGGGGCAGATTACGAACCTTGTTTTAATTTGCAGATGGGTGAGTATTCTCTTTAGTCTTATCAATTTTACTAATAAAGTTTAATATCTAGGACTCCAGAAACTGTTTAACCTGAATTCTATATTTAAAGAAAAACAATGCAGATAAATAATAATTATTCATTACTGCCGAAGACTAAAATAACTTACATAAAAGTAAGTATCATTTTGTATTGATTATCCATCTCTTGTATCGATATGTGTATCATTACAGCAAAAGTATTGGTGCATCAATATATCAATGAATCATTTCACCCCTAATATGTAGATGATCTGATTAGAATTCAGGGCCATTTTGGCAGTTTTTCCATTTGTTAAGGATTTTTTTAACAGTTTTGGACTTCAACATTTTTTTACCAAAACTTTGTAAGCATGATTATGCAAACATCATTTGAGGTGGAATGAAATTTGATAAGCTTGTTGGAATTAAATTAATGAACAGATGAGCTCATTGGATTGTCAGCTCATTCAAATGCATTTTCCATTTATTTAAAAATTTGTTAACCCTTTTGGACTTTTTCAACAAAAACCTTGTTAGCAGTTTTGCAGAATAAACATTAGAGGCAGACATATTTGTATGTATGTTTGTAGGTGTATGTCGATCACTTGAAATTATATTTTCTTGACAGTATATCAGTTTTTCAAGATTTTCTTTAGTTTTTAATTTTTTTACTTACTTTTTCTCCCCACTGTTTTCCAACACAGAACTTGTTTTACTTTTTGAGAAATGCAAAACATAAATTAATTTTTGCAAAGGTGAAACTTTCTGTATTTTTTTTAAATTGACTGAACTGATCTTGTTAGAGGATGATTAAAACCTGGAACTTATAAATGACAGACTTTCTATTGTTACGTATATGTAATTTAATTACTTGTGTGTTAGTTTTAAATTTCTTTTTTATTTTATTTTATTTCATTACATGTTATTGTAATGATAACTTTATTCACTGGATTTGACAATTTTCCAGAAAATTCAGTTCAGTTCTGTTAAACCTGATAAATACGCAGTTCGTAGAAACATTGTATCTTTTGGTGACCTAGATTTCGGAGTCTGTTTCAGCTCTGTTGTAAACAACTTTTTATATTTTCTTTTATTATTGAATATTATAGTAAGATTCGTTAGGTACAATCGAATGCATACATGGCCTATGTGATAATTGTCATATGATGTTACTACGTTCTTGAAAGAAAGTGATCACGTGACCCTATCACATGGTTCTTTTTGCGATTTAGTTGGAGTTAAAGTGACATACCATAGTGTTTTCAAGTCGGTCGTAAATAATACCTTCAGGCTCAAAGGTATTATTTTGTTGTTGCCAGTTCGAATTTAGTCTTTGTTTAAAAATAATTTATTTTCCCTGGAGACTTTATCTATTGCTCATCTGAATTTTTGGACATTTACTGAAAATTATTCGGAATTCTAAAGCTGGAATATTATTTTTAGTGATTCAGCGAGGAACTGTTGACACAAAAACACAAAACAGGTTATGGAGGATGTCATCGCCTTCCATCTTGGAACTTCATCCGAATTCAAACTTTGATTCACTTAGAACTTTTTATTGATAGGACTTATATTTTTAATTATTGTATTAATTTTTGGATTTGATTCATAAACCATAAGTCCTTTTTCATATTTTTACCTTGTTTTTCTAGGGAAATAAATTATTTTGTTAAATTTACAAAGCTTGTTGGCTTCACTCTTTTCTTTGTTACTTTTGTACGAGCCTATACACGTAACACTATATCACATTCCTAATCAAAATTCCATAATTTTCATCTTGTTAGATTTTTGCCTTCTCTGTCACAGAACTAAACTATCTGTCATGATTGTGGAAAACATGGTTTTGTTCGCAAAAACAAATTCTTCTGGTTTTCATGTACTTTAATTCTTTTTGAGAAATCTGCTAATTTACATTTCATAATGCTATTTCAAACTATAAGACAGATGGAGGCATTTGTAATGATTAATTTCCAATATTTACATGATATATAGGACAAATGGAAGCATTTGAAATGATTATTTTCCAATATTTACACAATATATAGGACAAATGGAGGCATTTGAAATGATTATTTTCCAATATTTGCACGATATATAGGACAAATGGAGGCATTTGAAATGATTATTTTCCAATATTTACATGATAATCTTGTATATATTACTGCTTGTGATAAATTTGTTATTTTTATATATGTAAGTACTGATTGAAGTTAAGTCTTTTTGAATTTCATAATGATACACAACAATTAATAATGACAAAACAAGGCATCTTTAAGTATCATTTGACTAATTTTTTCAGTATAGTCTTATCTATTTTTAACTCTTCATAAGTCTGTTATACATATTATTATGTAACTACTCATTTTACATTTCACCATTGATTATTATTATTATTATTATTATTATTATTATTATTTGTTGTTGTTGTTGTTGTTTTAACACTTTGTTATCATATTTTTATCTCAAGAACACTTTTCCAGATCTCCATATATGTTTTTTATCCTAATTGAAAATTCAACTTGATAAATAAAAAAATGGAAGTTTCTTGTAGTTATTTTCACTGTTCATTTTCAAAGGTTATCCATTTATCTGCCACTTAAATATTAATACCTCACAATTTTATATTATAACCTTTCTTATAATTTATGGGCTAATGGCCAGTCCCTGACTAACACCACATTTACACATTAAAATTGGTACAATTTATGATTTCAACCATTTTTTTTGAAACTTTCAGTATATACTTAATGTTCATATTATTTCACACTGGTGTTATTGTAAAATAAAATAAAATTGATTTTGTATGATGTGGTATGTTCATGAGTAGGTGTTGTCAGCTCTGTTCTGGAAATAGGTCAGTTTGTGTTCACTTTCGTTTTGTTATCACTGCTCTGTAATTGAGTCAGTTTGTACCAACTTACTTATGATTATGTGTAGGTGTTATCACTGTTCTGGTGATTGGTCAATGTGTACCCACATTCTTTCATACACTAATGCACTCAGGCATAGACAGACAGACTCACATATGGTCCCAATGTTATCCTGTTGAACCTTACCTTTGGTAACGGTTTTTAGGCCATTCCGATAGTCTGGTGGTTAAAACATCCGCCTCGGATGTGGGAGGTCAAGAGTTCGAACTCCGGCCGAGTTATACCAAAGATGTATACAAATTGTACTAACAGTTGCCTCACTAGGTGCTCAGCATTAAGATGTTAGTGTTAGGACTGATCGGCCTGGTGTCAGGATAATATGACTGGGTGGGACATCATGCTACATGGCTGCGGCATGATGTCCCAGTGCTAGACATCACTATAAACAGCCACACTGCAGACATCGTAGCTATATGACTGCCATCTTTTCTGTCAGCCACCACTTAAGTTACTGTCCAGCAAGTCAAGCTGCTTGGCCAGCAATTCGTAGTGGATGGACCTCGGCTTTATAGCTGCAGCTGAGGAGAGTTATCATGACTTATCACCATCTTGGTGCCCACCACTGCCATCTGCTAGCCAGGCCAATAAGTCAGTATGTTTATAGACATTAAGTATGATGATAAATATCCCTCCTTCCATCTACTGCCACATCCACCAAAGATTATTGAAATCTCAAACTGTCGGGCAAAATCTGATACCCAAAAGATTTCAAGGCCTTCCGTTTAAAGAGCTAGTTGCCAGTGCCCTACTTATCCTGGTATTGCACATACTCGTGTACAATACGGGCATTCCAAGCCTATATAAGAAAATTTTGGAGGTTAAATATGACAACCATGCAGATCTGCAAGTTTAATTGCCATGGGTTTCATGCAACTTCCAGACTTGCGTGGAACATGGCAGCCACCTTATCAGTGCTTGGCTTAATATCCTTAAGAAGGATTCTCTGACTGAAAACTCGGGCAATGAGTATACATATGAGTCTACTTTAACCAGTAGCAAACCATTCTCCTTTGAATTTGTAAAAGTAGAAGGGTTCTACGTAAGACATGTACGTGGAGGTGGATATTTTTATCTTTTAGCACAGATGAACCCATTCCAACCTTTCTAATATTTCAATTTCACTACGCCCCCGTACCCCCAGCCCCACCCACAATCTCAGGTGCGTATATAAGAATCAGAACTATTGTCATAGCTAAAAGATTTAGCTGACATTCAACAGGTAAATTAATATTAAGTATGCTTTTCTTAAGAAGGTACATAGCTGTCCTCTCTTGACTAATTAGATTTTTAATTCCCAATAAATATCTACTATTCTTCGATAAGATCTGTCCTAAATGTTTATAATTTCTGGCGATTTCAAGTTCTGAATCTTCAGATTTGAACATCACATTTTGTCTATTTCTACATTTCCTAAAACTCTTAACTTTCATCTTGCTTTTATTAATAATGAGTTTATATCTGTTGCAGTAATTAAACGTTTACGCAAAGATTATTTTGCATGTCTCCTGGCTTATCTGAAAGCAGAACAGTATGGTCTGCATAAAGTAAAACAAATAGTTCTCATTATCTTATTATATCTCCATACATTTACAGTTCCGGCAAAAAAAAAAAAAAAAAGAAAAAAAAGTGATTCTTAATGTAATTTAGATACAAGGCAAATAATACAGGAATGCCATTTTTCGTCTTGTCTAATTCCTCATTTGCAAGTCAATAGCCCTGATTTCTTCCATTGTGGAAGATACAGGACTTTTCATCCAGATACATGTTCATTATCATCTTAACTATTTTCCCACTTATACCAGTGTTAACCACTTCTCCATAAGCCAACTCTCCATACTATATCAAAAGCCTGAGAAAAATCTACAAAAATGCAAAGAATGTTTCATGTCTTCGATTGAAATGTTCCATTAAGGAATACAAGACAAAAAATATTATCATATGTGGAGTATCCTATACGAAACCCTGCCTGTGTCTCGGATAGTAAATTGTTTTCTTCTAGAAAATTGGAAATTCTATTATTAAGAAGATCAATTAAGACCGTACTAAGACAACTTAGTGGTGTAATAAGCCTGTAATTGGTAAGATCTGATTGATCTCCCTTATTGGTTAATCAGGTTTCTGGAACAACACCTGCATTTAAAATCAGTTTGTAAAAGCTTACAAAACAAGAAAATAAATTCTCCTGTACATTTTTATATGTTCATTAAAGAGGGAACCTTCACCAGGCGATTTATTAGATTCCAAATTTCTCAGTACTTTCCATATTTCCTCTGAAGTGATTGATTCGTTTAGTGCTGTGTAAAGAGTCGGTTCATTTCGTGCTGTGTAAAAGGATTGCTTTATTTGTGCTATGTAAAGAGATTGCTTCGTTTAGTGCTCTGTGAAGGAATTGCTTCATTTAGTGTTGTGTAAAGAGATGGGTTCATTTAGCGCTATGTAAAGAGATCGGCTCATTTTGTGCTGTGTAAAGAGATTGGTTCATTTAGTGCTGTGTAAAGAGATCGGTTCGTTTAGTGCTGTGTAAAGAGATCTTTTCGTTTAGTGCTGTGTAAAGAGATCGGTTAGTTTAGTGCTATGTAAAGAGATCGCTTCATTTCGTGCTGTGTAAAGATCGATTCATTTAGTGCTGTGTAAAGAGATTGCTTCATTTAGTGTTGTGTAAAGAGATTGTTTCATTTAGTTCTATGTAAAGAGATGGGTTCATTTAGTGCTATGTAAAGAGACTGGATCATTTAGTGCTGTGTAAAGAGATCGTTTCATTTAGTGCTGTCAAAAGAGATTGGTTCGGTTTAGTGCTGTGTAAAGAGATCGGTTCATTTAGTGCTGTATAAAGAGATTGTTTCGTTTAGTTCTGTGTAATGTCCTATATTTAATGGTTCTTCATTTGCATCTGTTTGTAAATAAATTACTTCGTTTAGTGCCGTGTAAAGAGATTGTTTCATTTTGTGCTGTATAAAGAGATTGTTTCGTTTAGTTCTGTGTAATGTCCTATATTTAATGGTTCTTCATTTGCATCTGTCTCATCATTATTGTTATGGAATGGGTGTATGTTTCCAAAATAAGCGTTAAAAGTGTTCATATCGATAGGTATGTCATCATCCGCTTTAGTCAAATTGCTTATTATCGATCACTACATGCCATATTCATGACTAGTTCATGCAACTAAAGAAAGAAAGAAAGAAAGAAAATGAAAATAACATTTAGTACAAAATACGTCGTGAAAATTGTGGGGAATATGGGTTAAGATCCGTGTTCACTATCATAGGGATAGGATTGATTCGGGATGAGATAGATAATATGTTACAAAAAGGGGGGGACGGGAATCTTACCATAGAAAGCTAAAGATTGCTTTGGGATTTTATTTCTCTTGAATCAGCTGGAAGTACTACAAAGGGAGGAGGTATGAGAGTATGGTTATCATAGACAATATAATTGTCTTCTCTCTCTCTCTCTCTCTCTCTCTCTCTCTCTCTCTCTCTCTCTCTCTCTCGGGGTATCTATAATATTATCATGATTGCATTACATGAGACCTTGGTGCCTTATCTCGGCCTCATGTGTGAAGTAGTGTAACTAAGCGCGTTACATATGAATAATCATGCCTTCAGAGTTCATAAATTACAACGCACAATGTCATTAAACCATATCATGAAGGTGAAGTTTTTGATAATGTAGCAAAAAATGTCGTAGGACAGAAAACAGAAGAATATTATAGAAGAGAATTAATTATGAACCCAAAACATTATATTCGGCAGATGTTCACCAGTGGCAGAGTTAGAGGGAGGAGTTAGGGCACTGACGTCAATAGCTCCCAACCCCCCACCTTCTCCTTGGTCATTCCTCCTTGCTACCTTTTCTTACTCGAGCTTCTTACCCTGGTTGAATACCTTAAATCTTAATGATGTTGGTGATAAATTAACAATATTAATAAATTCATCACTTTCTCATGTTCGATATAATCTTCTGCCAATAGTTATACGGCGGAATACAGAAAAATTATGAAGTAACATGATCCTTTAAAACTATGTGTTCTTTAAAGGGCGTAAAGTGAAAATTTTGCATGCCCGACAATGAAAGTATATTGATCATAAGTATCAAACACATTTCCGGGGAACTAGTCTATTGTTCTTATACCAGTCATACCTGGAAATACACTGAAATGTGAACATGAGAACACATAGACCTCAGTGATTGTTCAAATTATGTCTATCTTAATTTATTTTGTATCAAGAATAGGACCACCGTTCCTTCGAGTGCACATTGGTTCTTTAATAACACTTTATCATCATGAGGTCCATCGTCCCATCGACTTTGATATATTTTAGCCATACGGTCCAATGTCCCATCGAGTTTGATATATTTTAGTCCTTAAGTCCAGTGTCCCATTCAGTTTGATATATTTTAGTGATTAGGCCCAACGTTCTTGTCCCATTGAGTTTGATATATTTCAGTCATTAGGTCCAGTATCAGTGTCGCACCGAGTTTGATATATTTCAGTCATTAGGTTCAATGTGCAATCTAGTTTGATATATTTTAGTCATTAGGTCCAATGTCCGATCGAGTTTGATATATATTAGTCATTAGGTCCAGTGTCCCATTGAGTTTGATATATTTTAGCCATTAGATCCAATGTCCCATTGCTTTTGATATAGTTTTGACATGAGGTCTAATGTTCCATTGAGTTTGAGATATTTTAGTCATTAGGTCCAATGTCCCATCGTGTTTGATTTATTTTAGTCATTATGTCTAGTGTCCGTGTCCCACTGAGTTTGATATATTTTAGTCATTAGGTCCAGTGTCTCATCGAGCTTAATATATTTTAGCCATGAGGTCCAGTGTTCCATCGAGTAAGATATATTTTAGTCATTAGGTCCATTGTCCCATCGAGGTTCATAAATTTTAGCCATTAGGTTCAGTGTGCCATCGTGTTTGATACATTTTAATCATTAGGTCCAATGTCCGTGTCCCATCGAGTTTGATATATTTTATTCATTAGGTCCAGCGTCCCATCAAGTTTGATATCTTTTAGCCATGAGGTACAATGTCCCATCGAGTTTAATATGTTTTAGTCTTTAGGTTTAATGTTCCATCGTATCTGATATATTTTAGTCATTAGGTCCAGTGTCCGTGTCCCGTCGAGTTTGATATATTTTTAGTCATTAGGTTCAATGTCCCATCGTATTTGATATATTTTAATCATTAGGTCCAGTGTCCGTGTCCCATTGAGTTTGATATATTTTAGTCATTAGGTCCAGTGTCCCATCGTCTTTGATGTATTTTAGTCATTAGCTCCAGTGTCCGTGTCCCATTGCATTTGATATATTTTAGTCATTAGGTCCAGTTTCCGTGTCCCATTGAGTTTGATATATTTTAGTCATTTTTTGTCAGTGTCCGTGTCCCATCGTGTTTGATATATTTTTGCCATGAGGTTCTTTAATGACACTTTATCATCATGAGGTCCAGCGTCCCATCGACTTTTATATATTTTAGCCATGAGGTCTCATTAGGTCCAATGTCCGATCGAGTTTGATATATTTTTGTTGTTAGGTCCAGTGTCCCATTGAGTTTGATGTATTTTAGTCATTAAGTCCAATGTCCCATTGAGTATGATGTATTGTAGCCAGGAAGTCAAATGTCCCATCGTGTTTGATGCATTTTAACCATCAGTTCCTATGTCCTATCGAGTTTGATATATTTTAGCCATGAGGTCCAGGGTCCTATCGAGTTTGATATAATTTAGCCATGAGGTCCGATGTCCCATCATGTTTGATACATTTTAGCCATGACGTCCAGTGTCCAATCGTGTTGATATATTTTATTCATCAGGTCGAATGTCCCATTGAGTTTGATATATTTTAGCCATTACGATTAGTGTCCCATCGTGTTTGATATAATTTAACCATTTGGTCAAGCGACGTATCCCATCGAGTTTGATATATTTTAGTCATTATCTCCAGTGCTCCGTCGTGTTTGATATATTTTAGTCATTAGGTCCAGTGTCTGTCTCCCATTGACTTTGATATATTTTAGCCATTAAGTCCAGTATCCGTGTCCCATCGTATTTGATATATTTTAGCCATTAGGTCCAGTGTCCCATCGTGTTTGATATATTTTAGTCATTAGGCCCAATGTCCGTGTCTCATGGAGTTTGATATATTTAGGTCATTAGGTCCATTGTCCTATGGAGTTTGATATATTTTATTCATTAGGTTCAATATCCCATCGAGTAAGATAAATTTTAGTCATTAGGTCCATTGTCCCATCGAGTTTCATAAATTTTAGCCATTAGGTTCAATGTCCCATCATTCGAGTTTGATATATTTTATTCATTAGGTCCAGCGTCCCATCAAGTTTGATATCTTTTAGCCATGAGGTACATTGTTTGTTATATTTTAGCCATTAGGTCCAGCGTTCAATCGAGTTTGATATATTTAAGAGATTTGGTCCAGCGTCCGTGTCCCATTGAGTTTGATATATTTTAGTCATTAGGTCCAGTGTCCATGTCCCTTTGAGTTTGATATATTGTAATCATTATTTCCAGTGATCTGTGTCCCGTCGTGTTTGATATCTTTTAGTTATTAGGTCCAGTGTTCGTGTCCCATCGTGTTTGATATATTTTTAGCCACTATATCCAATGTCCCATCGTTTTTTAAATATTTTAGCCATTAGTTCTAGTGTTCCATCGACTTTGATAAATTTTAGTCATTAGGTTCAATGCCCCATCGTATTTGGTACATTTTAGTCATTAGGTCCAGAGTCCGTGTCCCAAAGAGTTTGATATATTTTAGTAACTAGGTCCAGTTTCCCATCGTGTTTGATTTATTTTATTTGTTAGGTCCAATGTCCCATCGAGTTTTATATATATTAGTCCTTATGTCCAGTGTCCCATCGTGTTTGATGTATTTTATTGACTAGGTCCAACGTTCTTGTCCCATTGAATTTGTTATATTTTGGTCATTAGGTCCAGTGTTTGTGTCCCATCGGGTTTGATATATTTTCGTCATTAGTTCCGGTGTCCCATGTTACTTGATGTAATTTAGTGATTAGGTGCAGCGTCCGTGTCCCATTGACTTTGGTATATTTACGTCATTATTTTCAGTGTCCTTGTCCCATCGTGTTTGATATATTTTAGCCATTACGTTCATTGTCCGATTGTGTTTGATATAATTTTGCCATTAGGTCCAGCGTCCGTATCCCAAAGAGTTTGATATATTTTAGCCATTAGGTCCAGTGTCCGTGTCCAATCCTGTTGGATGAATTTTAGTCATTAGGTCCTGTTTCCGTGTCCCATTGAGTTTGATATATTTCAGTGATTAGGTCCAGTGTCCGTGTCCACTGAATTTGATATATTTTAATCGTTATTTTCAGTGTTTGTGTCCCATCTTGTTTGATATATTTTAGCGATTAAGTTCAATGTCCCATCGTGTTTGATATCATTTAGCAATTAGGTCCAGCGTCCGTATCCCATCAAGTTTCATATATTTTAGTGATTACCTCCAGTGCTCCATCGTGTTTGATATATTTTAGTCATTAGGTCTAGTGTCCATGTCCCACTGACTTTGGTATATTTTAGTCATTATTTCCAGTGTCCGTGTTCAATCGTGTTTGATATATTTTATCCATTAGGTTCAATGTCCAATCGAGTTTGATATAGTTTAGACATGAGGTCTAATGTTTCATTGAGTTTGATATACTTTAGTCATTATGTCCAATGTCCCATTGGGTTTGATATATTTTATTCATTAGGTCCAATGTCCCATTGAGTGTGATATATTTTAGTCATTAGGTTCAGCGTCCCATCGTGTTTGATATAATTTTGTCATTAAGTCCAATGTCCCATTGTGTTTAGTATATATTAGCCATGAGGTCCAATGTCCCATTGAGTTTGATATATTTTAATCATTAGGTCCAGCGTCTAATCGTGTTTAATATATTTTAGTCATTAGGTCCAATGTCCCATTGGGTTTGATATATTTTAGTGATTAGGTCCAATGTCCCATCGAATTTGATATAATTTAGCCGTGAGGTCCAATGTCTCATCGAGTTTGATATAGTTTAGCCATGAGGTCTAGTGTCCCATTGAGTTTGATATATTTTAGTCATTAGGTCCAATGTCCCATCATGTTTAATATATTTTAGTCATTTGGTCCTGTGTCCCATCGTGTTTGATTTATTTTAATGATTAGGTCCAGTGTCCCATCGAGTTTAATATATTTTAGCCATGGGGTCCAATGTCCCATCTAGTTTGACATATTTTAGGCCATGATGTCCAATGTCCCATCGATTTTGATATATTTTAGTCGTTGGGTCCAATGTCCCATAGAGTTTGACATATTTTAGTCGTTAAGTCCAATGTCCCATTGAGATTGATATATTTTAGTCATTATGTCCAATGTCCCATCGAGTTTGATATATTTCAGTCATTAGGTCCAATGTCCCATCGAATTTGATATATTTTAGCCATGAGATCTAATGTCCCATTGAGTTTGATATATTTTAGTCATTAGGTCCAGTGTTCCATCGTTTTTGATATATTTGAATCATTAGGTCGAGTATCCCATCGAGTTTAATATATTTTAGCCATGAGGTCTAATGTCCTATTGAGTTTGTTATATTTTAGTCATTAGTTCCAGTGTCCCATCGAGTTTAATATATTTTAACCATGAGGTCCAATGTCCCATTGAGCTTTTTAGATATTTGTCATTAGGTCCAGTGTCCCGTTGAGTTGATATATTTTAGTCCAAGTGGACTGTGTATCAAATGAAGAAGAGACAGACTCACAAAAGATATTATAGTATCTACGAATATTTCTAAATACATGCATAAACAGATACATACATACATACATACATACATACATACATACATACATACAAATACATTATGCTTATACCCGATATCTAATAAACTTTATACACTGTAGGATAGATAACGATGTGATAACAGTCATAAACCACGGGTCAACAATGCCAATTTCGAACGACAGGGTCAAGTATTATGCATACGTCACGTAATCGACAGACGTCTGGTACAGCCGGTTTACTACGACCACCTAACTTGAAGCTGGAATAGTATATGCAGATATAGACAAAAAAGTGGGTGCGGGGCAGTGTCTGATAACTTCGGCTTAAGTACAGAGTAAACTGTTAACGTAAGATAATGTTGTAAACTGTCAATTTAATTTCGATTCAGTATTTATGTACATACAGCATCGTCCAAGTCATTAAAACAATGACAGTTACTTTTCATATTTTCATTAGTTAATGATCTTCAGATATGTGTGTAGGTTATTATTAATCAATATTTGAGCATGCATGTGTGATTTAGTATTGTGATTTTGTCTTGTGGATGTCATGTTTTGATTTACAAACGTGCTTTAGTAGGAAAATGTTTACTGTCTTCTGTGACTAAAGTCTTATCACATGAATGGTTCATGAATTCAGCTCCAGTGAATGACACGTGAAAAGTAACATTACAAATTCGATGGATCTTTTATAAACCAGGTAAAAACCAATCAAGTTTTAAAGAACAGACATAAAATTAAGATTCGATTAATTTAATAATTTCACCAAAAATTCATGAATTTCTGGACGAGAATTCAACACGGTGCAGCTTTTGACTAAGTCGAACAAGCTAAATGTCAACCAATTGAATGAAAAAAGGAGACGTTCGTGCTGTCTCTCAAAAAAAGTATACAAAGACCTCTTTACTTTTAAAAATATTTTATTTAATCTTTCAAGAACACCAATAGCAAAATATTTTACATGACAGGGGTCTTATGAGAACTTTTGCTATTTAGTATGATATCTGTTCATATCCTTTTTCTGTACAGTTTAATTAGAAAGTTATTCTTAAGACCGAGTTTTCTCAGTCATCAAATTCACTTGTTTGGTGGCTATATAAGTACGAAATTTAAACACATAAAACAACGTGCTTTTACATATGTACTTTCGCCTCACAAAGAGGCAGCAAAATAAATCAATAGATACTGCTAGAACAACTGCATTTGGCGCCCATCGCAACACCCCACCCACCCCCTACACACACACACACACACACACACACACACACACACACACACACCTTGCTGATCCCCAATTAATTTATTGTTCTTGATACAAAATTCGTCGTATGCATGCTGAACCTTCCTGAAAACCTTCCTCGGTCAGAAAATATTTGAAATATCAATCAGTTGAATTGCCTTTTCTGTATATTTTACTTTTGACCACAGTCACAGGAGTCTAATACACCTTTCATAGATAGTTATCATATTGGAAATATACCGACAGAAACTGCGAATTTCCGCTAAGCGATTAAGGAATGGACGTAGTAACGGACAGACAGAAAAACAGACTGACAGACGGACGGTATCATAATAGTCCCGACGAATATTTTTTTTTTTTATAAGAAGGCAAGGGGATAAATAAGAAATAAAATAGAACCGAATTTTAAGCTAGAAGAGACTCGGTCTAAGTCCCCATTTAAATTAATCACCTTAAACTGTGTTTTACATGAATAGTATTTATGAAGGCAAATCGAATTCGTAAATTTATTCAAGTAACTAGGTAACTTTAATAAATGATTTTACCTGTCATTACTACTTTCTTAAAATAATGTTCGTAACATTAATTTCTAAAGTTTCTGCAGGAATTAAACCTCCAAATGTATTATGTTTCAACTAGTTTATATCAACTTGTTGCGGAAACTGGAAATTATTTGTATTAACCTAGTAATCGATGAGCCATAACGACATCTGGTATTATGTGTACATTTATGTAAACGCAAATTACATCCCGGATATTTCATTGTTATAGTAGTAATTGTAAGTTATTAAGCAAATTTGGAGAATTTTTCAAAAGCAAAATGTGTCGGCTGCAAAAGACAGTTTTATTTGTGCATGGCTGTCTTTTTCTACTCTTCTTGGTTTAAACCGCTTGGTTTCAATGTTCTAAGGCGGCGTATCCAGTAAGATTCCTTTTCTTTCCTGGTTTCGGAACTCCATTTGGGGTTGTTAGCAAAAATTCTCCAAATTTGCTTCACAGCCATGTAAAGTTTTGCAAACACTACGGTTTTTCTGTTTTATTTGTTTGTCTTGTCTATGTTTTGTATATGCCTTTGAAAAAGATTCATTAAGAGTCGAAAGCGCTCAGGCTAGTTAGATACTAGTTTTGCACTCTTCGTTGTCAGTTTATTGCATTTATCTTAATCAATCCCTGACATACGTGATCCCTTGCTGGATCCAGTGCACTTGAAAGAACTGTTATTCGCCATATGATTTATATTCTTTATATTATCAACCTCGTATGGAACGATCTACCTTTGGTATGATCTAACACCCTTTCAGTTCTGTATTTTATGTCGTTTTAGTGTATACGTTTCAATGTTTTCCTTCTTGTATTTAGATATTTGCCGCATTTATTAGAACGGAGACGATGTCTCAACAAATACAGAAAACACTCAAAACTTTACGCAAGGAAACTAATGCTTTACTTCGTCTAAAGCATCATCGCACTCTCTTGCATCATTTTCTCGACACAAACACAGTCACTAAAGGTCTTCAAATTCATGTCAAGCCGCAAATTATTGGCAAGAGTTCAAACAGATTCAACAAAAGATGGAATAAAATAATCCACGATGCGTCCGTGAAACTCACAGCCCTCCATGTGGAAAACTTAAATCATCAATATCTAGTCAAATCAGCAACCACTGAAGAACTGAAACAACAGCTGAATTCAGTTTCCACAGAAAAACAATTGCAAACGTTTTACTCTAAATTAAATAAGGATCAACAAAGACTCTCTGCAAAACTATACGAAGTATATAAACTAGTTGAAACATAATACATTTGGAGGTTTAATTGCTGTAGAAACAGCCATGTAAAGTTTTGCAAACACTACGGTTTTTCTGTTTTATTTGTTTGTCTTGTCTATATTTTGTATATGCCTTTGAAAAAGACTCATTAAGAGTTGAAAGCGCTCAGGCTAATTAGATACTAGTTTTGCACTGTCCGTTGTCAAATTATATATATATATATATATATATATATATATAT
>JAECUM010040118.1:0-47946 GCA_016617855.1 Megalonaias nervosa | reverse complement strand
ATGAGTTTGAGAAAAAGTGGACCTTGCCATCAACTTTTGGGTACGGTTTTTTTCGATAGCCTTGTTACATTTTTATTTACTTTCATGGAGTGGGGGTGGGGTGGGGTGAACAATGAGAAAATTATTACTTTCCATTTTATATTTTATCAAACAACTTGGGGGGTTGTATGCTAGTGTGTCTTTGTGTACAATATGTGTGTGGGTGTGTGGGTGTGTGTGTGGGTGTGTGTGTGTTAGGGAAGCATAATGCAAAACAATTTAAGGTAATGTCAGGTGGTGATGTATATAATTGTTATTCATGTACAGCAGTGTGCAAGTCCACCTACATAAGCAAACTAGCTTTTTAAGACTTTTGACTATGAATACAATTACAGAACAGCACAGTATCTGACCTATCACAGCCAACGCAATGTATAGAAACTTTTGTACTAAACAAATAATGGCGCAAAGTTCAATTACGGTGATCTCAGATGATATTAAAGCTTCATTACTTTAGAAGAAAAAGTCTAAATGGCAAAAATATCGTGTATTTGTTTAAAGTATATTCAAAGCTGTTTGCGATATAAAATAACATACAAGAAAAATAAACACGTTTAATTTGTCAGTTCCAAACATGAAAAAGATACCCTGCAATGTGTTAGAAAAGATACAAATTTACATATTACATTCATTGATGATAGCATTCAAAGAAAAACAACACAAGCAAAGAAAGTTAGGTTATTTGTTGCCCAGAGACACACATTTATATCCGACACGAGCTAATCCAGTGGTAGAATTCAAACTCTCATCCTTGAGGGATAGATATATCGGAGGGGATAATTTTTGAGAAAATAAACCCCAATTATATCCATTATATTAGCTGCAAGATCTAAATCATCTTGAAATAAAACGAAACGATTATCCCAGTTCGAAAGAAAACCCCAGCCACCACCACCCCTCCCCCATCCCACCCAAAAAGTTAAATGGACAGTCCCTTAGAGTCAACTGTAGGAATTATAAAATGTAACATAATTTGAAATCATTCATACGTATGAAAGGATTGGAGAAACTTTGGAAACTGGTTAAAATAAAAATACCCGTTGTACACAAGTGCGTTGTTGGATTGTTGACAATTTTTTCAAGTGTACAATATTCTTTTGATGTTTTAATGCCTTTATTAATGGCCAATGCCGAAGACTTTGCAAAGCAAGGCAAATGTCGATATTTATGACATCTTTCTATCATCCTGGTAGTCCGGTTTCTTACATAAATATCAATCTTGGAAACAAATTCAATATGACATAACGCAATACTTACCTTACAAAGCGAAGCTTGCTGCTCCCCATAATCGATCTCAGTACTTGCATTGGAGGAGATTATTTTGGCTAAAGTAAAGTTGTTATTCATGGTTATTACTGTGAAATAAAACAATGAAAGTCGACCTCACTAAGCAGAAACTTTCAAATAACACAAAAAAAAAAATGCAAAAATTTTATCAAATTCAATCGAAAGAACTTTCATTTTCAAACATATGAATTGTAAACGGTGTTTTATTGGACCGAAAACATGCTGTTATTGGACTGAACACATACTAGTACTAGACTGAACGCATACTGTTATTAGACTGAACACATACTGTTATTGACTGAACAAATACTATTATTGGGCTGAACACATGCTGGTACTGGACTGAACACATACTGGAACTGGACTGAACACATGTCGTTATTGGACTGAACACGTGCTGGTACTGGACGGTATATATACTGACACTGGACAGAACACATGTTATTGGACTGAACACATGCTGGCATTGGAGAGAATACATACAGTTACGCTATACCCTGATTCTTTATCCTTAATTTATTCAATTATTAATTAAAAACGTAGACATCTGATACAGAACTGCAAGAAGTAAGACTGTATTAAATCTTTGAAGTTCGTGTATTTTATGAGATGTCATTCAGCACAACGTCGGCAAGAAGCATGGTTATTTTGCATAGAACTACATAGCATCGAACCTTAGATTGACGACCAGTAAATTAAATGCTCATAGTTGACTGTACGTTGCAAAGGGTCCACCTCCATCCCCATCCCAAACAAAAACAAATAAATCAAAGCCAATTTATGTAGATTGAATTGTCGGTCAATCAGGAGCAACTGAATGCGCCTAAAGATCAAACTTTCCAAAATGTCAGCTTAAACAGTTTCATGAGTTTGAACATAACATATAAAACTTTTTGGGAGGTCGGGATGGGTTGCTGGTACTTTTCCAATTGTTCTTCTCAGCCA
Organism: Megalonaias nervosa; assembly: GCA_016617855.1. NCBI lineage: Eukaryota > Metazoa > Mollusca > Bivalvia > Unionida > Unionidae > Megalonaias > Megalonaias nervosa. Next base: position 45,675 of record JAECUM010040118.1, on the reverse strand, counting down.
TACTAAGAACGTCTGCATATGTATTAGGTCCTACCATAACTATTTCTTACGAATAAAACAATTTTTCAATTGACAGTTCATTGTAGAAATTACTTGGGGTTCGCTAGAGTTCTATTCCTTTATTATTATTATTATTATTATTATTATTATTATTATTATTATTATTATAAACGACAAGTTCTGTTAGTTCACCTTTTCTGTGTTTTAGGCAAGACCTTGGGCACAAGTCGTAAACTTCCGGTTTAGACACGTGCTGTTCACTGCCTGACACCTGCACATGTTTTGCAAAGAAGGCTTTCAGTAAAATTTTGAACGTATTTTTAACGTATTTAGCAGTAAGTGGCAGAGCAGGAACACAGAATTTTATATAAAATTGCAGGACACTACCGTATCTCAAAGATCTAAACTGGCAGTAACTTATAATGGAGTAAAAGGTTTGTAAAGTATTGGTTCTGGCGAAGGAGTCTGACATTTTATCAATAAAGTACGATGAAATCTCTGACAACACAGAATCACCTTATCGGTAGTATAAATCACGGGAGTCTGGCGTTTTATCAATAAAGTACGATGAAATCTCGTGACAACACGAAATCACCTTATCGGTACTATAAATTAACACGAGGAGTGCGAGCGTAACCCAGCCTCACTCGATTCGACTTTTGTCACGCGTCTTTTATCGCTTCAGAATCTCCAAAAATCTGAAAAGCTACATATATTTATTCAAAATACAGTAACGTACCAACGCGTAACTCTCGGACGGCCATCGCATAAATCTAATCCGGCGAATTAACCTTTATTTTCACCATTAGGGTCACAAAGTTTTTCTACAGGACTCCTAGTCCTACCACGTAAGACCCATCAAGAAAAACAACATGTGCTACGTCTTACATTGTAGGACTACAGGACTCCATGGTATGAATCTTTATTTCATTGCACAAATGATTTTCGAAAAATGTTCATGTCTGCATGACTTACGTTGATCAGTGTAAACAAATGTTTGTGTAACATCAATGATAAATGTGTTTTCTCAAGAACTGTGACTTTGTGACACAGCATCAAAATAGGGGAACATCAAATTAGGGTGTAAAATGATACATGTATATAACACATGGATTAGAAAATGGGGTATAAATCATATGACATTATTATTATAATGAGTGTCATTGGATCAACTGACAATGTTTTCTTACACAGAATTTTTTTGTAGATAGAGATATAGTGCTGAAACGAATATTTGAATAAGAATATATTTTTGCAAATACTGTATTCAAATAGGAATTTGATATTTGAATACTCTTTATATTATTTATATATGAATGTGTCCTAAATTAACCTTGCGAGGTATTCAGACGTTGAGATGGTCCCCACAGTAGTAGTCACACAGACTTGTATAGTTGCTTACAATTTACATATATGTGTACCCTACATAATTAGAAGGGAGGACACTTATCTGCCATCTTGTGAGGCATATTAAGAATCATGGCCATGACTGTGCCCACTCAGTGTGCTGAACGGAATACTGGCTTCTTGATGATGAATGGAAAATAACATACTGAGCCTTCTGATAACCTGATTTTCAGTCATCAACTTTGAGGGCAGTATTAAGCAGGTGTGATTATAGTGAGTGGTAGCATGGGAAATGGTCTTGCATACCTTAAAGGATTGATAGTAGACAAAAAGTTAAATCGCTGACCAAAACATCACTGCTAAAGCTATTATGCTATATTAAATGTAGCCTTAGATAATAGCATTGATTCTTAACTAGGTAGCATGAGAAATGGCAAAAGTGTCCTCCCATGTATTATTTTGTATATATAGTACATATAAAATTTATAAGTAAATTGTAAGCAATGATACATGCCCCTGGGTTGTCTCCCTTGGCAACCACGGTACAGATATGTATATACACTACCTGTAGTCTCACGAAGCTGGTGATCCGATAGCAGCCATGGAAGAATCAGATCATGCTGTAAGGAATACATTAAGATATGTACCCAGGACAGAAATAAAGGACACAATGCAAACTTTGATAATTCAGTTATCATACTGTGGTACAACATCAAATCTCACAAATCACCTAAAGCATTTGGACAGTAGCACAAGTTTGTTATTGCTACACATTCTAAATGACTTTGATGATTACCATGAAACTTTATACACATGTTAATCCAATGGTCTATTTTTTCTTAAATGAAACTGTTGCCAAATGAAAATCCAAAATGACTACCACAATGATCATCTTGAAAATCATATTATTGTTACTTCGCTTGAAAAAAAAGTAGTATTGTCATGGGGTTTTCACCAGAATATGTCTAGCTGGTCATTAGTAAAAATAGTGCAGCTTAGATATCCAGTATGGCCACCACAATGGCAATCTTGAAAATCTATTTATTATTACACATTCTGAGTGGATGTCCATGACAACCTGGGATTTGTACTAAATTACTTCTTATGAAGTTCAATAGGGCCTCCACAGCAAGCTGCCATTCAGAAATTCTTGTTATCTATACTCATGAGTGGAAGGTCATATTGAAATGAGGTTTTCACCAGAAGACCTCTCATGTCCAATATGGCTGACACAATTGTCATTTTCACTAGATGTCTTGCTGGGCTCTGCCTAAGGTTACCACAATGGCAGCCATCTTGAAAATGTCACTGCTATTCCTAGATGGAAAGCCATATCAGTATTGAACTATCCAGAACAAAAAGTAATATTGCGATAGAGATTTTGTATGATATCTGGTTCATACTAAATGAAAATGGTACTGATTTGACATCCAGCATGACTACCATTGCAGTCATTTTGAAAATCTTGTCATTGCTACTCCTCCTAACCAGAAAGTTATATTGTCATGGGGTTTTCACTGGAAGACTAATTATCATTTGTAGTTGGTCCTAAATTAAAGTACAGATCTGACCTCAAATATGGCTGGCAGAATGAACATACTGAAATTCTTGTCACCAATAAGATGACCATGATGAGCATTAAAAGTTCATTTCTTGAAAATTATAATTTGGAAACGTATTGTTAAAACTTTAGTAAAGAACATGGGAAATATCAGGTAGACCAGGAATTTCCAAGGACAAAGCCAATGTCCATAACTCAAATTCAAATACACCTCTCCCTCGATAACTCGTGCACAATGGGGTCCACAAACATAGACCACACTATAAGCGAGTTACCAAGGGACGTCCAAAAATTGAAAAAAAATTCCACTTATACATTGAGAAAACCACTGGGGGGGGTAAGGAACTGGGCTGTTTAATGACTGAAACCTCGTTTTACAATCACGTTGATAATAATTGTTAATAACATGCTTTTTCTAATGAAGTTGTTCGTTATTCTGTATAAATTATAAATAACATTTATTGTCAAAATGTCCAACATGTGAAAGATTGTTCCAACTGGTTTCAACAACCATCACGTGTACGCGAAAACATCTGTGTATTACATCACTGCTTTTTGTTTTGTTGATTAGTCTGGTTCCTGGAGTGGTATGTAATAGTATGCTACCAAGTCAGGAGTTCATGTATCCAGGAACTAGACTATCTGTTAATACACCACCAAACAAGATTCCTTTTTTTAAAAAACTAGCGACATTTATTTTGTGAGATAATCTCCTACGTCGAAACTCAATTTTTATATTGTTCAGTTAGTACAATATTGATGTCGCGATTTCATTAAAGTAACAGTGAAACTTCTTATCATCTTGAGGATACCTCTAAGTACCAGTTCAGAAATTCTCTGAAAATCATTTGCCCACAATGGTCTGTATCTGTGAAACTAAGCTCGAAGTATTCATTTCACTTGGTTGCCTTGCTATATTTGAACATAGTTATGAATGAGTCAGTTTATTTAAGGTAGTTTATGTTGCATACACAATTACATTTATAACAGTGTTCGACTGATCAACTGAAGTGAGTTCACCCAACATACGACTGGGGCCGCTAAATTTTAAGTGTGTAGGCTTTGCGTGCCTTTTAACTTTATTTTATTCCACTTCCTTTATTTGATTCAAAAGACATAATTAATGTGATAATACAAAAGAGGTCAGCTTTTAATTCGTTACAACAATAAAACAAATACTTCCGCAAGTGAGTTATCAAAACACGGTTGGCACTTCATTAGGTTCTCAGAGAAGCGCTTGTGGACATAGCTGTTATGGTATATTGACACATTTTACGTTTAAATACACATTGCATTTATGATGATTACATTTAAGAGGAACCAAAAACTAGAATTAAAACACGAATTTCACTTAATAAAAATTATTTAATTGGCGTTTACATATTGATGTACTGCCTACACTAGGCGTAAGTGACATTTTCATTGATTGAAATTTCCTTGAATATCTTTAATTACGGTGTACTAAGACAGTCCTTTGGAAAGAAAATGTAACAGATCATATGACTTCTTATTAAAAGTTGATAATTTCAAAATGTTGATTAAAATTTCCATGTCATATCTAACGTTTTCGACCATAAAACGAGCGATATATCAACGTTTCCGTTACCAATTTTGATTGCGATTTTTTTCAAGTTCAAGAAATAGGGATCAATGGGGGGGGTATTTTCTGGTTTTAAAAAATGGGATCCATGTCTGACCCCACGTTACAAGCGGATTCGCGAGTTATCAGGGCACGAGTTATTGAGGGGGTGGTGTAAACACATTTACCTTCAAGTAATAAATATCTTTAAATTTAATCAACAATCTTAGAAAAAAATAGCTATGTAAGATGTTTTTGAAATATGACATTAGTCATGTAGGCCCAAACAACTACCCTCAATTATGGACATAAATCAATTACACAGTATTAATTAATATACATAACAAATTACAAAATTAAACATATGTCTATATGATCTTCATTGTGAACAGATCACTTCCCAGAGAAATATTTTTAAACAGACCCTGCATTTAATTTGAAGAGGTAATCAAGTCTTATGGAGTGGAAATAATAGTCATTTGATTATTAGTTAGAATCCTCAAAAATGTTACTTAAAGTCACTAAAGTTTCATTTAATGAAATTCAGATGATCGAATTCACTGTTTTGAGTGCAGATCAGCATGCGGAGAGCTGTGTTCGTAATCGCCAAGGTGGAAAAGAAAAGAGAATGGATTTTACAGCTTTGTTGACATTGATGAATGTTGAAGCTTATCCAGATACATTCATTCAGTATGTAAAAAGAAAATTTGGTATTTGTTTCAATTCTTGTGGCATCACAGTGTCTTATCCAAATAGATTCATTGAATATTCAAATAGGAAAATTTGTTGTGACCTACATGCAAAAGAGAAGCTTGTCACTACGCCTTGATTGTACCATGATGATACAATTTCTTGCTACCATTCCTTAAAGTTAACCAAATTGGTATCAAAATTGTAATAATTTTGTTAGAATTACATGTGATATCATTTTCAGTTATTTACATATTCTGTTACAGTTTTTTAACTAGAATAAATAGAGAATATCAATTTGTTGGTGTAGAAATTTGGAAATATTTCACGAATGAAGTGGAAACATTTTATTGTCACAAAACTTTTCCATATATATGTATCTACTAAAAGAATTAGATTTTCTCTTTATTGCTTATCTTTTTAAGCAGAAAAACGGTAAATTTTGCTTAAATTTTCTTTACTCTGCCAATACAGTGAACAGTTGCATTACTACACTGATAAAAAAAATAGTTCTTAAATTTTGCACAGATTTTAGGACAGTTATGTTTTACAAACTTTGCTTGTACCTATGTTTCAGACTCTGTATTTTGTCAAAATAATGACTGTATTCATATGAAAGTGAAGAGAGTTTATTTTTGCTAACACCTTTCATGTGTGGATTGATATGCTTGGGGTTTGGCAATGTAGAAACATAACAGTTGTTGTATCAGAGAAACTTAGGAGCATAACATCTTTTAATCAAAGATGTTAATAATCGTTGTGTACTTATAAGGATTTTGTTCTTTATTTTGTATATTTCTACTTTCAAACATGAATTTTTGTGTGGCCTCGGCAAGTATGCAGTCTAGTTCAGTAGCAGACTTGGCATCCAACAACTATATTGCAACCAACGCTAATCATTGCCCGATTTATCCATCGTTTTCAAACACAACTATGATGTCAGCCAAAATTGCTACTTGAAAAGTTGATCACTGTATTTGTGAGATTTTTTTTTTAAAAATGTGTACCATCTGTTGTAGAGTTGTTGTTGTTGTTGTTGTTGTTGTTATAGGGTGTAACGCCATTTTTCAGCACAAGATAGGCTATACATGGCGGCCAGTATTAATGGTGGAGGAAGAACCCTGGAAAAACCCCAGGAAGAACCACCGACCCACGAGAAGCTACTGGCAGTCTTTCTCACGTACCCACGTTAGCCAAGCCTGGACTCGAACTCACGCAGACAGAGGTGAGATGGCAGTGATCCGTAACGATCAGCGCTTTAGACCACTCGGCCACTCGGGGCCCCCTGTTGTAGAGTAATACAGGTATACAATACTACATGCATTACACAAAGCAAAGGGTCATATAAGTTCAGTCACTGACAGTTTCCCTGATTCATGCAGAAAACTAATTGTAATAAAGGTAATACATGTACTTGAAGTCCACCTTTTGCTGTTTGGAATTCATTTTTAAGCATTTCTTTGTGGCACCTCATTGATTGTGTATGTACACTACTGGATGGTCTACTGTAGAGTTGACATTGTTTAAGATTTGTACATCCTGCTGTAGACTCGGAGAGAGGGAGGGAGCAAGAGAAGGGGCAGGAGAAGAATAAAATTGAAATAGGCCTAAATATGGGAATACAAGTTTGAATAACATAAATATATATTTTCTAAATTGGAAAATGTTAGTTCCAAAAGCGATTGCCACAGTGGCAATAAAGGTTGTATTGCCACTGTGATATCATTTTTTTGTCACTGATATTTTAGTATCTCACTATGAAATAAATAATACATTCCAGGATAAATTATTTCCAGAATTGGTTTGAACTGGAAAAATAAACTAAAAATGTAAGAAACTCCACTCATCACTATCAGTGTATAAGTACCATCAGTGTATAAGCACCATCCATGTATGCAGATCATTGCTTAATTCTACCCTGGCTTCATGAGGAAAACCCTGTATTAGATTTTACAGTTTTAAATGTTGACGTTCTTGTGTGATAGACCGTATTGAAAATCTTGTTATGGCTACTCCTTCGAACAAAAACTGATATTGCCATGAGATTTTCATCAGAAGCATTCTTGTGATGTCTGGTTCATTTTGAATGAAAGTGGTTCCAATCTAATGTCTGCTATGGCCCCCATGGTGGCCGTCTTGAAAATCTTGTTACTGTACATGTATGTTAGGATGTCTAGTCAGTCCTAAATGACAATGGTGCCAGTCTGAGTCCCAGTATAACCACCGTAGTGGCCACTTTGAAAATCTTGTTATTACTACTGTTCCTAAATGAAAATTAATACATGTACTTCCATTGTGTTTTGACCAGAAGACTTCTTATGATGTCCTATTGGTTTCTGAATGATAAGGGTGCTGCTTATACATCCAATACAGCAACCACAGTGGCCATATTACAAATCCTGTTATAACTAGTTTTCCTAAAAAATTGTTGTATCAACATGGGGATTTTACTAAATAAGTTCTTATCATGTCTGGCTGATTCTAAATGAAAATGGAGATGCACAGATAGCCAAATTGGCTGCTATGGTGACTATCTTGAAAATCCTGTTATCACTTACTCTTGAATGAATTGTCAAACCATAATGGGGTTTTCAATGTAAGACTTCTTAACATGTCTTGTTGGTTGTAATTTTGGCAATGGTACCAGTCAGACTTCCAATATGATCATCTTGAAATCTTGTCATTGTTACACTCCAGCTTGAAGATCTTGCTGTTGTTAATTTACCAAAATGGAAAGTCATATCAATATGGTTTTCACAAGAAGACTTATGATGTCATTTTGGTCTTAAATGAAAATGTGCCAATCTGACATCCACAGCAGCAAACTTGAAAACCTTGTTATTGTTAAAGAATAGCAGAGATGGTTTTAACACATGAGAGTTAAAAGGAAGAAAGGGTCATAATGTGAATTCCTGGAGATTCATTTCAGTCAAGAGATATGTAACAAGACTGAAAGTGAATGGATATGGATTAAGTGTAAATACCAACATCAAAATGTGAATATAACATTTATGATAGCCTCTACAGACCCAAATATTAACACAACAATCAAATGAAAATAATAATGAAAAAAATGCAAACAGACAAGTACACCCTATTAAGACTTAAAATCAGGGCATGATATGTATTGCCTTTATACAACATGACATTAACATAAAAACTGGAGCTAGACACTCATATATACACAAATTCACTGGATGATATTGTGAAACTGAAATTGTCGTATACAATTTGTGTAGTTTTGTAGTTGCCATAATGTGAACATGTTTTAAAAAATAAGGTGTGTGTGGTTCATATAGCCATATGCATTATCATAATTCGAAATTCACATTTCAAGGTTCAAAATGCACAGTTCAAAATTCTCATCCTTTGAATGAAATTATCATGTGGCTGCTCTACTCTGATCATGCTGCTATGTTGCTTTGCTGCTGAATATGTTGCTCTGTTGCCAACCATGTTGCCCTTAGGCCAGCTATGAGGCCCTGCTGCCAGCTGTGTTATTAGCAATGTTGTTATCTATGTTGTCAGCCTTATTGCTCTGTTGCAATCAAGTTTTAATTTTGGCAACTATAGATTTGCTACTGACCATGTGTTAGCTAGCAATAAACCAAACTGTCTATTGTATTCTGTAGAATAATCATCAGTACTGGATTATTAAACTAATATTGAAATATATACATCTGATCAGTGATAAAAAAATTTGAAAGAAATAGATACTTATAATTATTGCAAAAAGCCTGTTACATATTACTTCAGTATAAATATGTTATTAAATTGACTATTCTTCATATCTCCAATATGATTTCATTTACCACATGTCTATCTATTGAGAATTAAAGCAGAAATGGTAAATGTGAGTGACATTTTTGATGCATGGAAACAAAAGGGATAGAATATTGTCATCTTGTAAAATGAAATTGTGCTTTCCCATATGGCTGTCAGGAATGTAGACACTGCCTGACTATATTTTGGAATCATTGTGCCATCGTATAGAAAATACATCCTATGAATACTAAGCAACAAGTGCAGGACTCGAGGGTAATGTACCCGAGTGCATCATGAAATCTGGGCATCTCACTGTGAATGATCTACAATGAGATGCAAATATTCCTCACTATTTTGTTTAGACTGGGTAAACAGTAAAACAACACTAGGCAATGCTTTATGCATCCATGAAATCCACTACATATAATCATTCTAGTGCAACAAGTTACTTTCTTGCACTATTCTGTGACGAGCATCAGTCACAGGGGTAAATACGAGTTCATTTTGCAAGATTACAGTATTGTATCCCTTTTGTTTTCATGCGTCAAAAATGTCACTCATTTTTGCCATTTTAACTTTGTTGTTTACTGTATCAATTAGGTAAGGATTTGCAATAAAGCCATATTTGTGTTCTATAATAATTTTGTACATATAAAAATTTAGCATAAAGAAGTCTCTGTTATTATTGACCTATCACTTCTAAATATTTGAATAATTTTATTTTTGTTGCAGATACTTCAGAAGGTTTAACCAGTAGAGAGTAACAAATATACAGTATGGGAGACTGCACCCAGAACAGTTTAAATGAAGTGGAGGGTAGAATGGAGAGTAAAGATTTGAAAAAGAAAAAATATAATAGTTTTATGAAAGAAGACTCTGTGCCTTCATTACCTGTAGATGATGCTCGTAGTACCGGTAAGCACAAGAAAAAGAAACATGCAAAGGACAGGGAGGCAGAGACTGAAAATCATGGGATTTGTATGTACTTGGCACCAAATTCAGAAAACATGGCCAGTGAGAAAACTTTAAAAAAGAAGAAAAAGAGGAAAATGCTTAAATTGGAAGATGGTCCGATTGACCAGACATTGGTTATAGCATATTCAGCAAAAAAGATGGAACAAGATATTGACCATGTCTCAGGCCAGAATCAGGGTAGAAAGAAGAAAAAGCACAAAAAACAAATGAACTTGGATGACAACAGAAACATAACTATTGATTTCACTTCTGATCAAGCAGTTCTGGCTGCATCAGATGAAATTGTCACAAAAAAAAAGAAGAAAAAGCATTCAGAAAATAATTGCACTGAAGCTAGTTTAATAATGGAGACAAATATATTGGAACCTGTGTCCGCTCACATTGAGGATTTATCAAAGAAAGAGAAAAAGAAAAAGAAGAAGAAAGAAAAAAACTGTGATAAAAAGAATGAGTGGGCAAAAGAGGTAAATGAGGAAAATATCCAAAAGAAAATTTCATCACCTGAGAATAAAAAGAAGAGAAAACGAAACAGCAGTGATACTGTGTCAGCTTCAGATAGTACATTAAATGGGGAATACTCTGACATGAAGACAGTGCCAAAGAAAAAAGGAAGAATTGGTAGTATTGAAGGAGGTCAGGGATCCAATGCAAAGGATCCAAGACATCATACTCTTAAGATGGATGAAAAAAATACTGAGGACAGTGATAAAACTGGAATGAAAGAGAAAACAAATGAATCAAATCAATGGGTGACAGCTTCTTTAGGGACAGAGGAGAGGGATAAGAAATTTCTGCGTCTTCTTGGAGGATTTAAAAAGGGAACTGATAGTGGTAGCACAAGTTTCAGAACTGGTGCAAAGGGAGGTAACCTGGCAATGAACAGGGAACAAGAGAACCTTTACAGAAAAGAGATGGAAAATGTGTATGAGAGATCAGTGAGCATGAGTTTGCAGAGGGGTGTGGGGCTGGGATATGAACCACCTCCTGATGCAGGGAAAAAAATTTTCATTGATAAGAACAAAAATAAATCGATAAAATTTGATGACTGATTGATATTCAGAAATAAAAGAATGTGTTTAGAACTCTCTTATAAAACCTGATTGTAAAATAGATATTACATTTGAAACATTTTTCTTACATTTTCAATTTATGGTACACATAATACACTTTAATTGATGCACCCACAAGATAAAGTAAAGAAGGAAGAAGAGAGAATCAAGAAATTTTATTGCAGTAAAACTGTGATGATCAAGAATGTCTGGTCAACAGATAGTATCCCTATCTTACATACTTGGCCCAGGTATCCCTATTTTAAATACTTGGCCCATGTCTGGTCAGCAGTTTGTATCCCTATTTTAAATAATTGGCCCATCATGTCTGGTTAACAGATAGTATCCCGATTTTACATACATGGCCTGTGCCCAACTTAAAATTGTGATCCTAATGGCTTGTGGGCACTTCTTATTTGGGATGAATCATCATGAAACCCAAGGCTGTCATTTCAAGCCCACAATCAACACATTGATGTAAAATGTGTGACCTTGACTGTAATGTCAAAAGGTTGAGTGAACATGTCTCAGAATATGTTGCCTTAGCTGCATAATGATTTATAGTGTATAAACAAAATCCATCCTCATAAGCAAACAAAATATTTTTTAACCACAACCTTACCTTAATGCAGTGGGGTGAGAGTACCTGTGCAGACTGGTCTTAACTTTGTAATGATTTGTCCTAAGTATGAAGAAAACCTTGTTTAAAGCATCTGTGATTTTATGACTACTCAACAACCACATCAGTGACACAAACTGACAGTAATGCAGACGTATAAAGTAGACCAGATTCCTCTGATGAGCTTGTTGTAATATTGTTTAACTCACTAACCCCTGGCGCCCCATTTAAGCGTCAGGAGGTAGTACCCTACTTCTGAGCTCTGTAGCATCAAGGTCATTTAAGATACATTAAAGTGGGTGGTATGACAGAAAAGTAGGCAGACATAGCTCTACAATGGTACCAGATAATCAGAACTTTCTATTCGCATTACAAAATACAGAGGGAAGAACATATTTCTTGAGACCCGATTTTTTTTACACCTAAAATTCACTCGTGTCAGAATCCGATTTTGTGTCTGGATTTTAGACTTTTTGGCCTCAGATCTAAAGCAAGCTGGTCTGAACTGCACACAGACAGGAAAACTAAAAAATTGTTATCAGAACAAAATCTCCTGGTGCCTTTCAAATTGATAAAAACACTAACATGCAGAGATGTGATCACAATCAGTATTTCAGCTGGAACATTTGCATGAATGCCTTCTGATTGGACATATGTTAAAGCCTTCTGATTGGTCATGCTATATGTTAAAGCCTTCTGATTGGTCATGTTAATTTTAAAGCCTTCTGATTGGTCATGTTAATGTTAAGGCCTTCCAGTTGGTTATGTTGTACGTTAAAGGACAAATTTTTTCATTTATTACATGATACCACTGAGAAAAGCTTTCTTTACTCCATCCATACAGGATTAGGTTATGGTGTTGTCCATCGGACTGATAACAGTTTTCATTTTCACATCGTGACTTGAGTTGTCCACCATCTACAGTTACTAAACTCTGGATGGATTGCACTTTGGAGTCAAAAGATCAAGGTCAATAGGCTGAAAGAAAATAAATGGTTTCTTCACAATTGCTAGATTTCTTAACCATCTTCAGTTACCAAATGGTTTGCTCTTGAGGTAAATAAGAAAATTATCAGTTTGGGAGTCAAAATGTCAAAGGTCAAGTTCATTATGATGGAAGGCAGAAATAGTTTTTACAATATTTATCTGTTTGACACCATCTACAGATAAATATTGTGAATTGCTTGCACTTGTGGTAAGCAAGAAGCCTATCGACTTTGAGACAAGTTGTAAAGATCATTGTGACTGAAAGAAAAATGGTTTTTGCCTAGTAACTTTGGTTTTAGACCACAAACTTTGTGAAGGCTTTCACTTAAGGAAAAGATCAATTGATTTTGGGGTCAATCGGTCAGAGTATTTGTGGCTCAAAGAAAAGCAAGAATGGCAAGATAACTGTTGTTATAGAGCAACCTCCTTGACCAAACTTTATGGATGGTTTGCATTTAAAGTAATAAATAAAAACCAACAGATTTGGGATTCTAAAGGTTGGAAGTCAAGAAAATAATGGTTTCTGCACAGTAAGTTTAGTTCAAGGTCACATACCCAGAACAAAGGTGGAATTCACTGAGACTCATTAGCCAATAATCTCCAGAGTTGAACATGCCCTACTAGTGCCTATGTATTGCACTATTATAGAACGTATCTTTTGTTCTTTGGCTGGCACAATATCATGTGATCTAGCATATATTTATGTTAAATTGTAATGTAATTTTTTTTTTTATCTCATAACATTGTAACATCACATATTTGAAGTGTCATTTGTACAATTCTGTTAAAAAGTTGCAACATTTTTTTAATGATGTAAATAACAATTATAGACTCATTTTTTTTTAAAGTGTTATGAACCTGAGTAAACCAATCAATTGATATTTTGGATACTTTTAAATATTATAGGTCTCCACAAGAACTTTAGAGCACATTCCTAACCTTCAGATGCTAGTATTGGACTCCCAAAGCTCTCTGTGTTGTTACGTATATTTAATTTGCATTGTTTGTTTGGTTGGGGGGGGGGGGATTTCATTATATGCTATGGATAATTGTATTTGGACTTGACCTTGTCCAAAATCAAGTTCATCTTTTACCTGACCTGAAATCATTGATTTTTTTTAAAAAATCTGTTAACAACTAATACATAGCTAATATTTTCTCGACGAATATGGGTCAACTATTAGGATTATTATCTTGGCCTGAGTCAAGGACATTGTGTTTACCATGTTCTTTATTATAATTTTACTTACAGACTTTCTGATTATAAATATATTTTTCTAGAAGTGAACTCTTGTCCTACATCCTGGCTCTTCTTTTATGTCTTAGTCTTTTATATAATCTTGTTTGCTGGAAAAATTATTTATTCATGCTACAAGATCTTGAGGCAGAATCATTGTCATGTCTAGCATTTCATTTGGGCTGAAAAATAACATATTTGGAAATAGAAACTTGGATTTATAGTGAATTCAAATAAGGATATATTTTTGGATTGTATTATTGTGATTCTGCAAAAGACTGCACATCACTATGACACAGACCACTTCAGGCACATCAACACTTTCAACATTGGAAATTATTTGGGATATCAATAAAGTTTATTCATAACTTTAATCATTAGGACTTGTGTTAGTAATTACAGGATTATTTGGGATTTAATTTGCAAATTAAATCGCTAAGTTCTTACATTTTTCACTTTGAATTCTGGGGAAATAAATAATTTGTTGAATTTTACAAACTTTGTTGATTCTCTCTCTTTTCTATTACTTTAAGACCAGAGTCATAACAATATATCTTGTGGACTCCTAATAACTGACCCTTCATTTTCAGAAATAGTTATCTTCTGTGATTCTGGTTGATATAGTTTTACCCCAAAAGGTTCTCTTTTTTGGTTGGATTTTGTTTCATCAATGCTTTTAACACATTATTGGGTATATAATGTTGAAGAAATTAAACACAAGGACATGCTGTGAAGTTAATCCAGGCTGGCATGAGCAGGTATTGAACCCACAATCTTTTGAGTATTAGTCTGATACTCAACCATTTGAGCTACTATGACTTCCCCAACTTAATTAAAAGAAACATTTTCATAATTGGCAAAGATGATGCTTAAGAGCAGACATTTTTTTTTCACATTCAAAAAGTAAGATAATAAAAGTGAAAATAAGTGAAATCAAATGAAAGCTTTTGTTATATAAATAGATTTTACTATTATCGTATTGATTATGTTCACAAAAGAACTCCAACTTTTTCCACTTGTTCCGATCAGGACTGAGGGTTATCTCTGGAGACTGAGAGTCCAGGACTCCCAGTATGAAAGGTCTGCTGACAGGAGTATATATTCAAATTGAGAATTGTTTTTGGTGATGCCAGATAGCTCAGTCTTGTACTCAAGTTTAGTTTTATGAAAAAGATCTCAGGTAGCCAGTGATGTCTTCTAGTTGTTATGTTTTATGAAAAAGGGGTCAGGTAGCCAGCAATGTCTTCTAGTTGTTATGTTTTATGAAAAAGGGGTTAGGTACTCATTGACAAGCTTAAAAGTGTTAAGATTTTATGGCCAGGTAGCTCACTGATTTACTCAAGTTGAGAAGTTTTATGAAAGTGGGCCAGCGATGTACTAAAGTTGAGAAAATGTATGACAATTGGAACAGGTAGCATATAGTGATGTACTCATGTTGAGAAGTTTCATGACAATGGAGCCAGGCTGCCAAATGATGTACTCGTGTTGAGAAGTTTCATGACAATGGGGCCAGGCTGCTTAATGATGTACTCATGTTGAGAAGTTTCATGACAGTGGGGCCAGACTGCTTAATGATATACTCATGTAGAGAATGTCATGACAGTGGGGCCAGGCTGCCTAATGATGTACTCATGTTGAGAAGTTTCATGACAGTGGGGCCAGACTGCTTAATGATATACTCATGTTGAGAAGTGTCATGACAGTGGGGCCAGGCTGCTTAATGATGTACTCGTGTTGAGAAGTTTCATGACAGTGGGGCCAGACTGCTTAATGATATACTCATGTTGAGAAGTGTCATGACAGTGGGGCCAGGCTGCTTAATGATGTACTCATGTTGAGAAGTTTCATGACAGTGGGGCCAGACTGCTTAATGATATACTCATGTAGAGAATGTCATGACAGTGGGGCCAGGCTGCCTAATGATGTACTCATGTTGAGAAGTTTCATGACAGTGGGGCCAGACTGCTTAATGATATACTCATGTTGAGAAGTGTCATGACAGTGGGGCCAGGCTGCTTAATGATGTACTCATGTTGAGAAGTTTCATGACAGTGGGGCGAGGCTGCTTAATGATGTACTCGTGTTAAGTTTCATGACAGTGGGGCCAGGCTGCTAAATGATGTACTCGTGTTGAGAAGTTTCATGACAGTGGGGCCAGGCTGCTTAATGATGTACTCATGTTGAGAAGTTTCGTGACAGTGGGGCCAGGTAGCACAGTGATGTATAAAGCTGAGAAGGTTTATAGAAGTGAGGTCTGGTAGCCCAGTAAGCTGCTAATAATTTCATAAAACATACCTACACAAACGTTTTGCAAAGGATAATAAATGTTACAGACAAATCTCAGAGAGCCATCTTTATGGCCATATTGAATGTCTGGTTTGTTTAGTTTAGTTTCTAATGGCACATCAGCACATGAAATGTTTCATCATACCAAAGCAACTGATGTCAGGTTTCTTAGCCAGAGACACACCACAATGGCCAACCCAGCTTGGTCTGGGCAGAGTTTATCATGCCAAAGCAATTAAGTTTCTTAATCAGTGACACACCAAGCCTGCATACATGCCAACCCACCCCTGGAGAGGTGTATGTGTAATTATTGCTATTGTAAGTGGCAAAAAAAAGTGTAATTGGGTGTACAAAGTTTAATCTATACATAACATGCCAGAATTACAGCACATATGAAGAAAAAGAAAAACATTTTTATGACTAACCTGGTTCTGCAGCTGGTCAAAATTCTTGTCACAAAGGGCAAAATCCATATGGATTAGAACCAGAATACAAACATGAAATATAGTGAAAAATTATTTATATTTAGCAATCACTTCAACTAGTCTACATGTGTAACTTTTGCTGAATGATTGTGAACAAGAATTCTGCAATGATCATGGTCAGTAGCTCAGTGCTGTAATACATTAAATTAGTCACATATTCTTCTTTAAAGTTTGCAAAGCTGTGTTGATTATGTCCCTTTTTCTGATCTGACATGTTTTGAAGTTTGAAAAGATCCATCTGCTCTGATTTTTCCATCATATAACACCCACAACTCACACCATGTAAATGGGGTCATATACAGTTCCTATAAATAGCAAATAAAGAAAGTACTCGTACACTATTCTTGCGCAGCAGTCATCTTTTTAAGAATATTCTCAAATTTATATGAGTGGAATTAGAGAGATGGTAATAAAATGACAAAAACAACTTCATTTTTGCTTTATTTTGATTTTATTTTTTAATGTTGCTAAAAAAGCATAATCCATATGCAGTCTCGCAGAAAATGTAATTTTCTGGAAAAAAAAGGGCATAATGATTACACCAGAAGTGTAATGGTTAGCATGTATGAGCCTGGTCACAAATCCAGTGTTCCAACCACTGAGCAACCATAGACCAGTTGTCTGAGGGGCAGCATTTATACCGAGACCAACTGGATAATGTGCATGTGTTTATGCATGTGTGCACACGTATCAAGTTTCACAACAGTTCTCATGAAGCAGCAAAACCATATGCTAAAGGATAAAGGAAACATGCTAGGCCATCAAAAAAGCCTTCCCATTCCTAGACCAGAACAGATTAAAAAAGAGCAAAGTTGCACAAAGAATTTTATTTGTGACCATGTAGTATAGAATAACTTGATGGCAAGTGAAAATCCAGTTGTCAAGTTCATCAGTTCCAACAATTGCTGTGTTTCATGTGTTTTAGAAATTCCTAATTTCTGTGTCAATCACAAGAAGTCATTTACTATTGAATATAACTCTGGTACTTGTCAATTCAGCCCTAGGAAAACAAAGTTCACTTTGCTAATGGCATTTGTGTTTATTTTGTTGTTGTTAAAGTTGTCTTTCAATACAGTTATGACCTCTGATGGTCATCCCTATCTTTTTAACAAATCTTATTACAAAATAACAGATATAACAAATTATATGTCACCCAAAAGGACAGTTGTATGCACAGAGCATTTATTGCAAACATATAGTCTGTATGGATTTAAACAATAGGTTATAGGGAAATGGACAATTTAAATGGGAAACAACATAATCATTATGTTAAACTGTTTCCTGCACTTCACAATTAGTTCCAGCTTTTTCCAAGATGAATTATTATATATTAGGTGAAACTATTGACTGAATTTCTTCTTCATTGATTCTGTATATTTTAGTACATATTTTAATTTTCTTCCATGTTGTCGTCATCTTCCTCTTGAATAACTTGAACCAATTTCTTCTCCAGTTTCTTTGTACGAGCTGAAAATCAAAACAATTCAATAAATACAACTTGTAACATAGTCTTTCTTGGGACACAGACCCCCCTCCTAACTCTGCCATATTTTAAATTTCAGCCTCCCCCCCCCATCTTATCTTCATACAAAAACAACCACATAGTCATCATTTTCTTAAAAATATAGATCTTACAGGATGCATGCACATAACTGGTAATTGTTGGAAAATGTTCAATCTGTATCAACAAGATCTGCTGAACCACAGTAATTAAAGTCCGTAAGTTACTAAATTAAAATTCTGGTCAAATTTCTCTTGTGTTCATAAGATCAATGAAGTATAAAAATGCAAACAATGACCCTCAACTTGACCTCAAGATCAATTATGTCTGGGTTTCAAACTCCTTCATTAAAGTGTGGATATGTTGGTGATCAAATCTACCCTCATACTTGTACAATAGTCACTTTTATTGAAAACCTCGTGTTGATACAACCATCCATTCAGGAGAAGTAGCTATCTAAAGATTCTCATTATGGCCATCAAGGAAGCCATTTTGGAGGTTCGATCAGCATTATTTTCAATATAGGAAAACTAAGCACTAAATAAAATAAGCATTATGGAATGGTGTTTAATATTAATATGGCCATTTGATGAGAACTGGCTGTTACGAGATTTTTCAAACTTTGTGAGTTCACAATGGAATTTATGTTTTACCTACTACCCTAAGTAACAAGATATTCAAGCTGGCTGCCATTAATCAGCATCTGTTTCATTTACAACCAAAAAGACATAGTGAAAACTCGATGTCTTGTGACTATGTGTTCTGGAGTAGTTCCCATAATATGATTTTCAAGATAGTGGCCAGACTGAAATTCTGATCAGAAGTATTTTCATTTAGGACCAACTTAATATGAAATCATTTAGTAAAAACCTCATGTTGATGTGAACATTCTCTCAGGAAAAGCAGAGTTGCAATAAACTCCACATGACAGACCTTTCTACTCATTCTAATATTACACAATACTTACAACACCCATGTCATAAAATAACCCACATGACCGATCCATCCAATGGGAAATAACTTACTTCTTCTAAGAACTCACCCGACCTCAGTTTAATGAGAAAATAATCTAAATTTGTCAACAGGTTCAATATATAGCTTCAATTTAACTTATAAACAACTATTTATAGCTCAATATTGTTACAATGCAATCTACACCTCTGGAAAAAAATTACCTATATTATATGTTTATAGTGGATCACTACAATTTACAGCCATCAACAAAACTTGCACACAATTTAGATACAGTCATGTACCAAATGTTACACAAAAATATAGATATACATAACAATAATGAACAAGCATCAATTAAAAATGAGTCTATTTTGTGATTTCTTCCAAAAGCATGTAAGTGGGTGCATGTATGTGTGTGTGTATATATGTGTGTGTGTTCAATAACAATTATAATACTTGCAGATATGACTCTGTGTAGCATTGTTTAAGTTTGCTAGGCCTGCCTCAGCTCCCCTGTGCAACTAGCACATGGCTGTGGTGAATTCCAACATTTTGATAGACAATTGACTATGACCCTACACCCACACAAATGTCCAAATATCACAGATTAGGTGGGAAGGGTAAGAGGAGACTCAGATTACTAAACCTTGAGTGTTATCACTAGCACAGTATACCTCCAAAAACCACCTTGCTTTTGAAGCTGACATACTGACTACCTTTAGCTTCGTTGGATTATGAAGTACAATCGAATATGAAACATTTAAACATCTATTCAGGTAATATACCTTACATTTATACCATGCTTTGTTCATCAAACAAAAGAAGTTTAATTTGCATACTTGGAGCAGTTACTGATAATAAGCTCCAGTGATTGCAGAAGGCAGGGTGAAACCACTGCTTGGTTAAGAAACACGTGGCACTGACCACAGAAGACAGCTGACTGCTGATTACATTAATGTAGGAAATTAAATGGGGGATAGTTAGAATGACCATTGTGAACTGGTGACCACTTAAATCAGGTGACTGTCATGACAGATTTGACTCTGTGTGTGTGTACATATAAGAAATAGAAAGCAAAAAGATTATATATACAGGGATAAAGGCTTGTAGCACATGGGGTGAAAACTTCTGGGAAACCCATGATTATAATTTAATGGTGCAACACTCTATACCTTGACTCAACAGATCTACAGACACCAAAACTAACATCAATTGCTCACTGTCACTGGCATACTATTACCTGCTGGAGATTTGATGAGATGGATATTCTTTTCCACATCTCTGATATCTGCCTCTTTTCGAAGTTCTTTCCCTTTCTTCAATCTAGAAATAATAAACATTTAGTAATATGATTTGATGTTCTTGTGAAATTGCTTGCATTACTTAATGATGTAAAGTGTAATAATTCCTTTGCTGCTGCTCTCACTAAATGAAAGCAAACCAATAGCATAATGATAATGTTGTATCAGAAATTTGCATGAGGTGCCAATTTTTGTGGTTTTCATTGTTGTTTCCTCCACCCCATTTTCTTACCATATTTCATTCCTAGATATTAACACAGCAACTAGAATTTGATAAATCAATGTCAATACTCTAGTCTGGTTATAAACTATTAGCTAGTACATGTGTTCATTTTATTTTAACCCTTTAAAAAAGAAAAAAACTATAAATCATTTTATATTGTTCCAATGCACTGGAGCTGCAGTTTCCACTCACAGGTTTAAATATATATGTGAGATATGTAAGGATAGAGAAAAACAAGAAAAAGCATAAGGTTTTCAAACATTAACACTGCAAATGAGGGAATAAAAAATATTAGTAAATAAAATTAATTTAATACTTATTCAAATTGATCCTTCCTACAAGTGTAACTGTTGATGAAAAATCTGAATCCTCCAGAAAGCACATTTCTTTTTATGCATGCATTTTTAATCCATAAGAACAATAAGCCTATAAAATACTATTGCCTGAAGCACCATTATTAATCAAAGACTATTTATATACATTAATTACAGACTATTATTAAAGCTCACACTTCACTGACTTCAGGACAAAGCCACTGTATCAATATTGTTTCAATCAAGTCTCATAGTACACATAAACACCAGTCCAGCTTTCTCAAAACCATCAATAATTAGGTCATATTTTTCACTCATTGTCACGTGCTGTAATTATCCATTCAACATGAATTTACTTGATTAATGAGGCTGCAAGGTTCATTAACAGAGCCACCAGTAACATCTTCCTTTTCCACAATGGCATGTACTACCTATTTAGCATACCAGTTGTGGAAGTGTAATTTTAATTCTCTTTTGTATCATTTATTGGCAAGTCAAGTGGCTGAAGTTGGCCTGTACATGAGAGTGGCACAAACAAAGGAGTGATCTGTCTTTCAATTTAGTTAGAATCTTTGCACTCTGTTAGCACTGGTTTCCCTTGATGTTCAGAACTCAGACGAAAAAAGAGTGTGATAGATCTTGACAGGTGTTTTATTTGTGCTCACAGAGGTGGTACAGTAAAAACTGTCTTGAGCGACCTCTGCTATGAGCGACCACCTGTCATGTACGACTACAATCATAATGCACGGATCGATTTTATTATATAAACGCTCTGCTATGAGCGACCACCTGCTGAACGTGACCAGCGACCGCAATATCTTGGCAAAATGTGCATTTCGACACTGCTATGAACGACTGCATCGCAAAAAAACGAGGATAAACTCCACCAACCTTTGTTTAATCGCTGTAATAACAACCGCTCATACCGTTCCAAATATAAAAAAAAAAAAAAAAAAAAATAGGCTGGCTACCGATCTCTGATTTTTTTTTGGGTTGCTAGGCTTGTTGTGTTTTACAGTTTCTGTCGTAAGCCAGACTAAAGTATTTGAAGATTATTTCCTAGTCTGGTTCCCTGCTTCCTGTACTCGTGTTGTTCTCCGTTATTCATATAGGGGTGAGGAAATCAGAAAGCATACAAATCAGGGAACCTGACTAATTATTCCCGTAATTAACCTGCTTCGCGGCCTTTGTAGGACCTGGCATCCGTATGACTACTGTATCGCGAGAACTGACAGACACCAGTGACCTTTATGTAATCAATTATTACAACGACCGCTTGATTAGTATCGATTGTTCTGATCAAAAACAAATATCAAAAAATATTTAAAAAAGGACTGTTGCTACCAGTGATAGATGCTACAGTCCGTAAACCAGGCTAATGTACATGTCATGAAATGCCGTTGAAGTGTCAAAGTTGATGTAGTGGTCGCGTATTTTGTTTGTCTCGAGTTAATCGGTATTGCCGGGGGTGAATAAGGTCATTGTCTATTAAACCAGCAAGAGAGAATCATTTGCAGGATTCGACTGATAGTGCTCAAGACTTCTGATGTTTGTCCCCCCCCCCACCATGTTAAGTGATGACATCCCAATCACAAAGATGTCGTCTATTCAAGTTGGTGCGACCGGGTTACACACTTTACTTATAGAGTTAATCCCTGTATGTTATCTTTGAATGAAGCCGTTGACGTTTGTCACTGAGTAAATGGTCCTGTTTCTGGATGAGATAATTGTTTCTTTTTATTTCATTAATTGTTAGATATGCAATGCACATGTATAGATTTTTCATATTTTCCCACAGCCACAGTCTTTACGTTCGATGTTACAACTGAGCACTAATAATTTTAACACCTAGAATTTTAATAACAATGGACGAACCTCCAACTAAAAAGGGACAAATTTTAAGGCTGGAGAAAATAATTATTGTAACTGAAAGAAGTGAAAAAGTGCAGACCACTCGCAAAAAAAGCAGTTTAAACGTCGGTGAAACAAATTTAGGTTGTTATAAAGGAAAACGGGTAATTCAGAAACGATTTCATATGCTAAAATATGTGATCTTCAAATGTAAATGTGATTTCATGTTTAATGATAGAAGTATATCTTTATTACAATATAATTTTGTTTTTAGATGAATGCATACAATATTTTAGCAACAACTATTAATAAAGAATAGAATACATGTACAGTGATTGTGGTTATTTTTCTTGAAATTGTTCTGAAACTGGACCTTGGAAACTGGTATTTTTGTACAAACCTGCTTTGAAAGACCACCTGTCTTGAGAGACCGCTTTTTGTTGGCAGAAGGGGCAGTCTCTCATAACAGGTTTTACTGTAGTATTGTTTGAGTGTTCCATTGCTGTTATTCACTCAAAAGAAAACTGTGTAAGTACTGAACTGGTCATGTCTGCTTTGCACTCATACATGTAGAAGGATAGTTTTAACGTTTAAGTGATTGTCCTCTGCATTAGCATAGTTGTATTCTTGCTCAATCTTTATTTTGGATAATTGATAGGTTAAACCACTGTCACATTGTGTGAGAAAATTTGCTAACAATTATTGCCTCATGTTTAAAAATGTCTTCTGATAGAATTCGTAATTCAAAGTACTTTGGGTAATGTTAATATGTGTTATACAATATTACAACTTTAGACTGATTCTGAAACAAAGAAACAACCTTAGCCATTGAGTTGCGGTCAAATTCGCGGTTACTTCAAAGAGAACCTTGCCATGGTGGTGAGAAACTCTGTTTTGCAATCAGCAGAGATGTCTCCAGTCAGCTTAGGCTTAGAACCCCGAAACCCAACATTATAACACATCAGTGCTACTATCCCAGACAGTTTTCAAAGAGACCACCGGAATCCAATCAGAACTAAGATAGTCAAATTTTGGGGTGGGTTTCTCACACAGCCAGACATTATTCTGTTACATTCTCATTGTGAACAGATCAGTCAATGTTTGGACGCTTGGCAAGAGCAGATCATAGGGAAGTTGGAGACACCAGACTGTGATCCAAGTGCTGAAGTTGTGAGCTCATTAAAAGGGCGGCAAGGGAGTTCTAGGAACTTTGGACAAGATTTGGAACAAAGGCCTACGAGTTAAAATATCTTCACCCAAATCTGTCTCACTTTCCTAACTAGGTGTCATAAGATTTATACATTGTTATGTACATTTAATTTTAGTAGAACTTTAATCTTCTAAGTATAGCTGAATTATCAACATGTCGTAATGTAGCGTATAGCAAATTAGTAATATTCAAGATTAATGTATGTAGTTGTTAGGATAAAATCAAAGTGAATGGTGTAATCTGCTAAGATGTTGCATCGTGGTGCAGAACTGAATTTAATAGTGAGTAGTGTTAGAATTTCCCGTATTTGAATATATAGTTTGGATTATGCAGAATTAGTCATTTTTATATTTGTATGTGTCTTTTTGTAAGGCAGGAAATGCATATGAATAATGTTGATCTTGATAGTTTACTATATAGAGAATTAGGAATACGTGTGTATGTATCAGAAGTCATGATATTATTGTTGCTGTTATAGCCTTTATTACTGAACAAGCATGTATGGAATATTTAGAGGTGAGTGTATGAGTTGACCTAATAATTTAATTGCCACTATGCTGATGAAAGGGCTGTGAGAGTGTGTTAATTCTACTGTGTTTAATTAAACAAGGAGGCAAAACTGTACATCCCTTCTAATCCACATGAAGCTTTCCGGGTGAGATAGGACACCACCCAAAGATTAGAGAGAAGGAGACGAGGAGAGCAAGTGGAATTAGGCAACTGTGCTAAGGCACAGGGCTGTGAGACAGAACAAGGTACTGGAAGTACTGACAAGGAGGACAGAGAGAACAGAAACAAGGGTACCAGAAGTATCGACAAGGAATGCAAGGCGAAAGTTACAGATGAGTAACATAGAAGGGACACGGGAAGGAAACACTTCACATGATGAAATAATTGGCAATTGGATAGGCTTGTACTGATTGGAAGCAACTGCATTGAAAAATTGTTCAGTAATTATTGAACACCGAGATAAAATTTTATTAAATTGTTGTAATTTCACCTATTATTTTACATTTTATACACCCAGACCATCGGCTTTGCTAACTTGGGGCTTGGAGATATTTAACATTTTAATTGTCCATCCTTCTCTGGGGTTAGTAATAATTCCGTAGGGAGCACGTGACAACGACAAAACTATTTAGATACATATTAATATCCAAACTATGACAGGCAAAACTGAGAATTTAAATAACAATGAAAATGTCTTCTGTTTTTTACATAACCACGAAAATTTTGCCCCTCCCAAAATCTATGATACTACATTATAAATATAAACCATGAATGTAGGTTAAATGTTGTACAAAATCTGCTGAAAAGCAAATTCATCAAACCCATATAAATATGATAACACTCTGAATCATTAAGAGCCCACATTTCTTGCTATGGAATCTTTTACCTGAACATTTTTTTTTACAAATAACAATCTGAAGAGAGCAGACCCCTTTCACACCATTACCTCCCATTGCCAATACTCTCCCCTTCCTGTGAGAAGATTAATGATTTCATGGCAAAGGCATCATCACAGACAATGACAAAAGTGAATAAATAGCAGAATATTAAATAAAGGAAAGAGTGACTGAAAAGAAAGTTGTAAATAAATTAAAGAATGAAATCAATGAGCTATATGTTAATAAATGAATCATCAAAACAATGACTAAATTTTTTAAAAAAGACATGTAAACAAGTAGAGAAATTTTTTTTAAACAAAGTGAGCACCTGAGAAAAGTTTCATGTCTAACACTTGACATTAGATGCATTTAAAAAAAATTTCATTAAAAAACTATCTTTCCTACTTTAAACAATATATTTTGAGTGTCAAGGGTTTTAGTGACTTTTTTTTATCAAAGTGAAGCTAATGATACACGAGTCCCTTGAAGGGACTAACACGGCATTCTTGTATTTCACCTCAAGTTTTTCCTACAGGCATTTGGAGAGAATTTTCAGTTTTTAACGGGGACAGTTTTGATAAGACTGGTAGGCAGTCAACATCACACCAACTTTTGTAGTAAAAACTTTAAAACAAAAGTTCCTTCAAAGGAGCTGACACTCTACTGTCTGAGAAGAATTTCCAGGAATTCAAACTATGACCATTTCTTCTTCTCAACTGGTGAATGCTGAAACCATTTCTTGAATAACAGGATTTTCAAATTAGCCACTGTTGCAACCATACTGAATGTAAGATAAGCACCATTTTTATTTAAAATAAACTGGACAAGATTAGAAGACTTTTGGCGAAAACACCATGTTGATATGACCATCTATTTAGGACAATTCATGACACGATTTTCAGTATGTTTCTTGTGACCACCATTATTTGACGTCAGATTTCATTCTGGACCAATTAGATATCATAATTAGTCTTCTGGCATAAACCTATGTCAACATGACTGCATTGAGAACAGTAGTAATATCAAAGATTTTCATGATGGTAGCCATGGTCATACTGGATACCAGATTGGCACCATTTTCATTTAGTGCCAACCAGACATTATAAAAAGTCTTCTGGTGAAAACCCCAATGCTGATATGACTTTCCATCTAGGAGAAATAGTGACAAGATTTTCAAAATATTTGCTATTAGAGTAATGCTATTTTTATTTAAGAGCAACTAGTTACCAGAAGAAGTCTTATGGCAAAGGCCTCATGGTGATATGACTTGATTCAGCTGGAATAGCAATAATAAAATTTTCAAGATGGCTGCAGCCAAGGCCATACTCAATTTCAGATTGGCACCATTTTTATTTAGGACCAAGTAAAAATCATAAGCAGTCTTTCAGCATAACCCAATGTCAATATTACCATCTGTTCAGCTGCAGTCACTGTATTCATAAAAAAAAAAATTTTCAGGATCACTGTTGTGGTGGCCATATTTGATATCCAGGTGGATCTCCATTTTGGATTAGCAATAATAAGGTTTTCAAGATTATGGCGATAATGGGCATCAGATCAGTACCATTTTCATTAATAGTGCTCAAAAAATCTGACAGCCCAACACCCGGGGTCCCTCTAATTTTAGATCGGGCCCGTCCTGTATTCTAAGTGAGGTGCCCATCAGACTTGTTGAAAAATTTTTAATTTGCCAAAGGAAACTGATAGCGCTGATGAAATGTGTAGATGCTTTTTCAAGATGGTGACATACCTGCACAACATGGCAATCTAAATCAGATCACCACTGTCCTACATGAAGCATGGTGTGTCATGCTAAAAAGACAATTTTGTACTCCCAAACCCCAACACAGTCATGTTTTGAGAAAACACAATTTTCAGTAATCTTTAAAACAAAAAATCAAAAAACACTTTCAGTATATGCCTGTTACATGTAGCATCCATAAACGGTGAACGGTCATGATTGGAGATGATGTAAAACTATCCCTTGGGCAGTTTAAATAGCGTCAATTAAAGGCAAAGAAGACAGGCATAAACCAACATTTCACATGGCTAGAGATGTGTTTGAGGGCTGCAGATGGTGAGCCCATTGTGCTAATTTGCATTGGTAGGATCAGGAAGTGGAACAACCCATAATAGGTAAATCAAAGAGATGCTAGATGTGTGTACAAGAACAAAAGTTTTACATATTATTGCCTTGAATTAGAATGTTTATGCCATATGTATTATATTTTTGACAAGTTTGTGAACAGCGGCAACATTTCTTTGAAGTCGGATTTTACTACATATATAGAATGCTAAGCATGATCATTTCAGTTGTCAGAATAGGGTTCAAGTTTAATTCATTTTTTAAGCCGATTTAGGAAGCAATTAGCTATCAGCAAAGCTCAACAAAATAAATTTCAGAACTCTTGGTTGATGGAGTTTTACTTTGTGAACAGCGCCAGTGTAGTTATGAACACTAATGACACTTGAATTGCCTTCAAACCCCTCTGAAACCAAAATTGAATTTATATTCGAATTATAGCTAATTTTGGGCATGTGGAAATTGGAATCCGGGCATGTGGAATTTTAGTCAGAGCTTGCGAGTTTAAGTCACCAGCCTGAGGCCTGTGTCTAAAACAATTTTTCTTTGAGCACTGACTCAGGACCAACTAGAAATCATAAAATATCTTATAGTGAAAATCATAAAATATCTTATAGTGAAAACCCCCTGTTGGTCTGACCATTCATTTAGGTAGAGTACTGTTAACAAGATTTTCAAGTTGGCTGTTGTTCATTTGGGACTAACTAGGCCTTGGCTATGATTTGTGTTAGTGAATTTTCATGGCAATCCTCCAAGTAGTTTAGCAGAAGCAGCAGGAACAAACTTGTACTAATGGACACTGGACAACAAACAACAGGACATCCCAGAGCTTGTCTGGTCCATGACCAGCAGCTAATGGACACTGACCAACAGGACATCCAATTGCTTGTTTGGTCCATGACCAGCAGTTAATGGACGCTGGACAACAAACAACTGGATATCCCAGAGCTTGTTTGGTCCATGTCCAGCAGGTAATAAAATTGTATTACATAATCTCTGATGATTCATCTGCTTCCTGTGAACTGGAGTTAAAGTTGTTGATGATTGCATACCACACACACACATATATTCTCTTATTACTTTCAGAATGTGAAATGGGTCCATTAATGTTTAGGATTTTAAATTTCTGGCTGCCAGTAAACATCAAATTTAATTTTTTGAACATTTTAATCACTCAAGCGTTTTCCTCAGAAATTTACCCTCTAGCACTTTTTAGGGGAGGATTTACATTTTTAAGGCAGACAATTTTGATGAGATCAGCAACCCAATAATGTTTTATCCAACTTTTGTTATAACAATAATAACTTTAACTAAATAGAAAACAAAACTGAAATTGACCTGTATTCATTTATTATCCAGCAACATGAAGGACACCGAGCAATTCCTAAAGGGAGGCAAATCTGTCTACTGTGATCTGTTCTGAAGTAACAATGAACCCACAGCACCTTCACCAATGATTATTGAATTAGTAGGCATAACAAATAATTAATGATTTAACTAGATGACACTGCTAACTGGAAAACTACAGCTTATTGGTCATTTCACTTTTAGTACCAAATTATATTTACCTGTTCTTGATGAATTGGTTTTGTCTCTTTATCTTGATCTCTTCAATTCTCTTAATAGCTTCCACTGGAAATAAATGACAAAAATTGGTATGCTATATCAAGATATGCAGATTTGCTTATTTATGTACAGTAGGTGTCAGTATTTGGTGGGTTTTTTAAACAGAATTATCTTTGTCTACACGTACACTTATTCATATGACTGAGATTTCTATTTTGCTTAAATGCAAAACATTTTATTGGAGTTACAATCTGTAATCTGAAGCCATTACAAAACCCACAAAAATTGGTACATGAGAAACTGAATTCATAGTACAGTTATACAAAAACATCTCGGTTCATCAATGTTTGTCTCTGACCATTTAGGGAGAATGGCACATTATATGCCTGCCCCACATTTATAAGTCATCTGTGTAGATACCTGAAAGTTTTGCACAGAAACCAATTTTTTAGTCAAAGTGACCATAACCTATCACTTTTTTGCCCTGAAATTGACAGACTTCTTCCTTACCCTTAATCAGCAAGTGCAAGCCACATACAAAGTTTATGGCCATGCTGGAGATGTAGAACTAATATTATTGTTCAGAAACCATTTTTCTTCTTTCAGTCAGTGACCTTACCCTTTGACCTCAAAATCAAATTCCTTCATTACTGCCCCAAGTGCAAGCCATTTTGCTTCTTTCAGTCAGGGACATTTACCTTTGAACCCCAAAATTCAAGATTATTTTAATCACTCTATAATTCAGCTGTGACTAAATTCCATCTTTTAAAGACAGGAGTGCAAGGCAAATTCATGTTGTACAAGAATACTTCTCTTTATATATAGCCAGGTATTATCTACATGTACTTGAGAACACTCTGGACTTTTATACCATTCATTGGCAGAAATTACAGATGGAATGTGAGCCAACAGCTAGCCTAACACCACTTAATGATAGCCTCACTGAACACAGTCCATGTTTCATGATGGTAAGTTTGATCAGTATAAACTATGAATGTCAAATACCTCTAAATTCGTTTTGGTCACCAAGCTATTTGTTTCCTTAAAAAGGGCACGGTTAATTTCTAAATGATTATGCTTCAGTATACTATTGTAGATTTGTGTTTTACAGTGTTCACAAAATACCCCATTGTATTTCAAACAATGCAATTAGCTCCAAACCAGGAAGTAAAATACCCAATTTATTTCAATTTTACATAGAACTCTGAGCAAAGTCATTACCTGTAACTAACCAGCAAAAAAGTCACGCCAAGCACATCATATCTCACCACTTTAATGGACAATGATGGATACAGCAAAAGAAAGGCTGAAATTGCAGTGCATATACAGTATACAGGTAATGCACATGCAAATTATCCAAGGATAATGGATTCTGGAACATAGCTAAATGGGAAACACATAAGAAAATTTACCATTTGCCTGAAATAATAACCTGTTAGTTTAACAAGCAAATAACTTAATACAAATTCAGGAGCAATGTATATACAGTATTATTTTGGATATGCCATTTCAGAGAACCACTAAATACTGAGAACAAAAGTGCATGACAATGTTTATAAAGTTCACATCTAACTATAAATATTGGAAGTTTTAATACTTATTCGCCAAATGAACAAATCTCAAAATGATCTAAAAAAAAATATGCAAAATTTACAAATCCAACAAAAATCCAATTTGCAGAAAAATGCACTAGTAAGGATCACCCTCATTTTTTTACCAATCAATGCAAGAAATGCCTTCATGTAAATGATTTCAACTGATCAATGCAAGAAATACCTTCATGTAAATGATTTCAACCAATCAATGCAAGAAATGCCTTCATGTAAATGCTTTCATATATGGGTCGGGAAATTAATTTGGGTAACAATACATTTTCTAGACAACATGGCACTGACTTTGTAAGAATGAAATCTTTTTATGCCAAAAATTTAAATTACACCACACCACAAAAATACACCTCATTGGCCATGGCATATGGCAAAGACAGGTCACTTTTGCCAGCGTTCAAGATCACATCAAGTTTCATTGAACAGTCCAAAAGAAATAGTGCTAATAATGCAAAATTGAAGCATTCCAAAGATAACTTTAATGCAAATTTTTCTTCCCCACCCATAAACATATCTATCAAAGAGGCCTATCATATATCAGTGTATAAAACTTATTCATCACTATATTCCTCAATAAAACTAAGACATACCTATATTCCTCAATAAAAGTTATTCATTGCTATGTACCTCCATAAAACACATAAATATATTCCCCCATAAAACTTGTTCAATGCTATATTCCTCCATAAAACACATACCTATATTCCTACATAAAACTTATTCAGAGCTGTATTCATCCATAAAACAAGGACATTGCTACATTCTTCAAAACTTAGAGCTACATTACTCCAGAAGTTGTAGTGAAATAAATTGATTAAGTTGAAATTATATTACTTTCAAGAACTTTTATGGATAAAGTTAACCTAATTGAAGACAATAGTAGCATCAATGCCACCACCAATCAGGGCTTTAAAATTAAATACCTCTGTCTGCTAATGGAGGCATGACAAAACCTTGCTTACATAAACCCCCAGCAATTCTGCCTCATCAGCTAAATGCATTTTCTTGTTATTGTAATCATAATGTTTTTTCATTCTTACCACAATGCTTCACAAAATCTAAAACTAATAAGTAGATGTAAATAAATCCCGACAACACTTGGCACTGAATATGCAATTTAAAAGCACATAACCAGAGTAAGTTTAATTAAACAACATAAACTTGTATGAAGATAAACCTGTCTTTTTCCAGAGTACTCTGTTGTATTTAACTGGAACATTTCTTCTCTTTTCAAATTCAAGTGATGGATCTACTGTAAGGTCTTTTCCAGCTGCCTTCCTGAAAGCCTTGGTCCATCTGGTCTTTCTTGGGTTTTTCTTTTTCTTGAAAGCCTTGTGACATTTTGACCGACAAAACCTGAATATCTGAAAGAATTAGATGGCTTCAATATATGTCTTGATGCTTCACATTAATATGTGCCAATTTATTGTGTTTGGGTATGAATTGATTCATGATTTTTTAAATCAGCTTTAAATATAGTTAAGAGAAATATAACAGCTTCACTTTTATTATGTTTATCAATTTAAATGTGTAATTAGCTGCACTGGGTCTTAAAGCATCATGATTAACTTTCAGAAGAACTGCAAAGAAAGATGCCATGCCTGTACCACTGAAGTATGTTCCAAATACCCAGCAATTTCACTGTTGTACAAAATTCTTACCAAGACAACCGCGTGCCAGAAGGAATAGGATTCCTACACTGTCCTCTCCAGTGTTCCAGTCCCCAATATAACAAACAGTGGTATATGCTGAAATTGTGGGCTTCCTAAAAGCCTTCTACCAAAAATAAACATCTAAATTAAAAGGTTTATATCAGGCATCACACACACACACACACACACACACACACACACATATTGCATTTCTTGCTTTGCTTCCACTTCTCCATGTTCATTCCAAAAGGAGAATTCTCTCTAAAATTATGTTTTTTTTCTGACTTTCACATAAATGAGGGAAGCCAGAAAACAACTTCAACCATAGAGCATTTCTCGAATTCCACAATACAGTACTGTCCCATACATTTCTGACCTACATAAATGCATTTTTAGGCTAAATTTTCAATAACATAATACTTAGGTTTTGGTTTCTATGAATTGTATATTTTCCTTAACAAATTGGCCCAGTGGTATATGAAAACAGACAATCTAATAAAGTGTTCTTCCCAGACACAGCAATGACCGCCATTATTCTCCCATGACAGGTTCACTTAGTTTCAAACTGATTTTATGAAGAAAACAATGCACACATTGGAGTTAAAATCATCAGGTCACCAATTCTATTCTTAAAACACAAATTGCTATTTACATACCATTGTTTAAGTTTCAAAACACAAGTGTGTGTGTTGTTATCATCCAAAAGGTTAACTTGTGGAAATAGGGCAGCGATAGTTGCTAACTTACTCTGGAAAGGGTTAATGGTCAATCAGCTATCAAAACACATACCTGTGAATGTGCAAGATTTTGTTGGCACAGTTGATATCAACACCAGCTATTTGATGGCTTGATGCATGCTTACATTTGCCTCAAGCTAAAACAACACTGAACTACCTGGCTAAGGCAAAGGAGCATCTCAAACCCTACAGTCACTCAATGTACTTCTACAAACAAAAAAAAACACCACAGGGTGAAGTTGTTTTCATTGTTGTAACAGAAGGTGGCAGAGTTTACATATTTATTAGGTGACTTAGTCACCGCTTTGCCTGGTAGCCTGACCCTTGATGATGTTATAACTTTGGGAAATAAAGAATATTTCATTGATCTTAAATATTTTACTTTTATGATACTAACTAGAGGTGGGAAATATGAAAACCACAATACATTCCAAGGTATACCACAATTATATTAGGGACCAGCAATTCAGTGTTCTTTGGGCAGGGTGGGTGGGTGGGGGGGAGGCCAAGTGGTCTAAAGCACTCACCGTTACGGATCTCACCTATGTCTGCGTGGTTTCAAGTCTCAGGTTCGGCCAATATGGGTATGTGAGAAAGTTTGCCATTAGCTTCTCGTGGGTCAGAGGTTCTTTCCGGGGTTTTCTCAGGTTCTTCCTCCACAATTTATACTGGCCGCCATGTATAGCCCATCCTGTGCTGAAAAATGGCATTAAACCCTACAACAACAATGTTCTTTGGGCAGGGACTGAACTTCTTGTTTAATATCCATTTGTCAATAGCTGAAAAATATCTTGCTTTCATTTTTTCAAAGAGACATGTTTTCAAGTTCCGTTGGCCTACATTTCAGTAGGCTGGAATGCGATGGAAGCCAGGAATAGAAAAATCTGTTAAAAGGATGATAAGAATCTTGAACAAAATGAAGCAATCAAAACACTTTCTTCAATATCAATATATTTTTATTTGTTTCGTTAAAGAAGTATACTTCACCATAACCCAATTTCAGCATTCCTGGCATCCATTGCTTTCTAACCAACTGAAATGTAGGCCAACGAAACTTCAAAATAGGTCCATTTGCTTGTGTGAGAATTTCAGAGTCATCAGAGTAAGTTACCTCTGACTAAAACATTATGACTTTAATTTGTAGAAAAGCATCATTATAAGCTGCCAAGTGTGAGATATTCCTGAAAATTTGTGTTCCTTGACGATGTTAGTCAACATCAAAACACGCTACACAGCACCGTTATTTAGGGAGTAAGACCTAAACTCCCAAAATATAAATATCAGGATCGAGGTCTTACACGGTACACAGGAGTCTGATGTTTTATCAATAAAGTACGAAGAAACCTCTGACAACACAGAATCACCTTATCGATACTATAAATTAACACCAAGGGAACAAGCATGACCCCAGCCTCTGTTTGATTCAACTTTTGTCACGCATCTTTTATCGCTTCAGAATTGCCAAAAGAATGAAAAGCTACACATATCCATTCAAAATACAGTAACATACCAATGCATAACTCTTGGATGACCATCACATTAATCTAATCCTGCACATTAACCTTCATTTTCACCATTACAGTCACAAAGTCTTTCTACAGGACACCATCAGGCAGAAGAAGCCTATTTCATCAGATTCTACCCTGCGGTAAGTGTTAGGGTCTAATACTCGTACCGATCATGGAGCAGAGTCTGTGTTATCTTTTAATACTACTGAATCCAGCATCCGTCTCGGCTTTAATACTGGAAGTATGATGATGTCATCAACCGTCATTTCTACTATCCCAAGATTAACTAGATATTTCTGTTCAGGAAATTTATATAAAATTATCATATGATAG
This sequence comes from Megalonaias nervosa, assembly GCA_016617855.1. Classification (NCBI taxonomy): domain Eukaryota; kingdom Metazoa; phylum Mollusca; class Bivalvia; order Unionida; family Unionidae; genus Megalonaias; species Megalonaias nervosa. The sequence goes on along the minus strand of JAECUM010040118.1, from coordinate 10,867 downwards.
AATCTGAAATAAAAGGTAAGTTAAACATTTTATTTTGTGAAATTACTTTCAAAGTATTATTCATCCCATGGCAGAATTGGCTACTTCTGCCTGATGGTGTCCTGTAGAAAGACTTTGTGATCATAATGGTGAAAATAACGGTTAATTCGCTGGATTAGATTCATGCGATGGTGGTCCAAGAGTTATGCATTGGTACGTTACTGTATTTTGAATGGATATGTGTAGCTTTTCATTCTTTTGGCTATTCTGAAGCAATAAAAGACACGTGACAAAGTCGAATCGAGCAGAGGCCAGGGTCACGCTTGCACTCCTTGTGTTAATTTATAGTACGGTGATTTCGTGTTGTCAGAGATTTCATTGTACTTTATTGATAAAATGTCAGACTCCTGTGTACTGTAGGACTAGTTGCTGGCCTTCAATCATTCCATTTAAAGTTCGTATTTGCTTTTTCTAAATAAAATATTCCGTTCTATAAAAATTATTTAGCTATACCAAACCCACCCACTCTATGAAGCCTGTTCGCATTTATCAATAGCCCTTACATTCGTTAATGGCACTAACCATAGCAGGTCGAGTCGAGAATATGGTAGCATGTGCACACATCAAAACAGCGATATTTTTCTATGTTCTGTGAGATTAAACTCGTATATTTGACAATTTGAGAGAAAAGCAAATCCCAGCATAAATTGGCTTACTTTACAATCATTTCGAACAAACTGTATTCCGTGACCTGGGTATATAGTAGATGAACAAAAATAACATTTTTCGAGACGCATGGCAGTAGATGTTTTCTTACGCCACCATTATGTTACCGGAAAAGGACGTAAACTTTAGACTAAAAGTAAAATAATTACAATACCCGCCCCAAAGTTTTACTGAGCTGAATATCCGGAAAAAGACCTAAAAAAAAAGAAAAAAAAAGAGGCCGAACAACATGACGATAAATGATTATTTCCATTTACCCGCAAAAAGGAAACAGTTTGTTTTACCAGTAAAATTATTTTCTTATTTACTGTACTTTTGGTCACTGATTTTTGTCAATTAATGTGATAATGAACTCTTTAAGTAGCACATTATTTCAAAGAGGATGAAGATGATGATAATAACGACGGCGGTGGTGGTGATGATGCTGCTGCAGATGGTGATGATTGCTGCAGCAGCAGCAACAACAACTACAACAACAACAACAACAATAATAATAATAAGAAGAAGAAGAAGAACAACAACAACAACAACAATATTATTATTATTTTTATTTTAAATTTATTTATTTATTACTACCGTTTTTAAGGAATGACAAATAATATGTTATCCGGCCCGTCCGTGTATGCGTTCGTAATGTTGTGTAGTTTCTCTTACACCGTTAAGATAGAAACCTTAAACCTAGGGACACGCTTAGGGCGGTTTACGGATGCGCACAACGGTTTTTTAATATAATTATGTACGAGCCCTGAAATTGGACTATAGGAGTGGGATGGGAGGGGATACATCAATTTAAAAACAATTTTAAATTATGAGGCCAATATTTTTATGGATTAAAGTGTGTGTGTGTGTGTGTGTGTGCATTCTAGTTCTTATTATTTTACTGTTGCAATTTTTTCATATTATTGTTAATTTTTTATATTATTGTTAGTAGTAGTAGTTCTTTCTTCCTTCCTTCATTTCACATACCTAATCTAAATAAATGCAAAACTTGAAAGGGTGAAGATAAGTCTGAAAGAATAGTCACTAACTGCAAATTTATAAGTTCACAATTTAAAAATTCATATATAGGTCTTAAGCATTTAGGTGTTTGACGGAGAAGCTCAATGAACCTGATGGGACATTAGCACATTAATATTATCCAAACGGCATCATCTGACATATCTTTAGGTAGCGGATTTTTTACTTTCAACAATTCGCAAGATCCTTGGCAAAGTTTAGTTGATACAACATCAAAACATTCTAGTGCTACAATTAGCTTAATCCTTGTATCTTGGATAACGTTAAAACCTCGTACAAGTCTCAGACTGAAAAATTGTTAAAGTTACATTAAAAACCCAAATCACACTCACGCACACACACACACACACACACACACACACACACACACACACACACATTATTATTTGAAATTTAACGTATCATGTAATGTGTGTTAAAGATTGAGAGACCTATTTTGGCATGGAGAGGGTGAGTAAAGGTCAAGGTCAGTATTTTAGTTTAGTAACTAATGGTCTACGGAGTAAATGAATTACTTATTAAAATAAAAGCAGAATATGACAGGTAATATGATCGTCATCAAACCTCTTTGGAAAACCGTACTCACCTGTTAGCTACAGATGGAACAGCATAACGTTTCAAGGGGAAATGGCTTCATCGAAAAGAAAAGTTCGATTCGTAGCGAACGTATTGTCAGGTATCGTTGTGGATAAATTAGTGTCTTTGCGTGTGTGATTTTGATTTTAAGGTAGCTTTAACAATTTTTCAGCCATATTGTTACGATGTCTGCAGTGTGACAATTTATAGTGATGTCGAGCACTGGGGCATCATCCTGCTGACATTTATCATGATGTCCCACCCAGTCACATTATTTTCTGATACCAGACCGACCAGTTCTAACACTGACCTCTTAACGCCGAGCGCCTAGAGAGGCAGCTGTTAGTACCATTTTTATAAGTCTTTGATATGACTCGGCCGGGGTTCGAACCCGCGACCTCACGCATCAGAGGCGAACGATCTAACCACTAGGTCACCTGAGCGCTCCGGGATAAATTTGAATTCACTAGTATTGAATATGCGTGGACTCAGCCTAGCATATTAAAATATTAAATTGAGTGTTGTTGTGCATGGATTAAACCTGATATGGCATAATTGTCAAACAACCACGAATAAATAATTAGAAGGTAGGAATATAAAAAGGGTATTATTGTTCATACAATGATGCTGCAGGCATTATCTCCCTCCTCGAGTGTAAAATTGACAGTTAAGCAGAGGCTATACAGAAACGTAGTTTATAAGGTTAATTAACAAAACAACGAATATTTCGTGCAAAGGATCTGCAAACATCACAGATACGTTGCACGAAATTGAAGATATAATCTTAGTGACAAAAATTCCTAAATTATAATGGATTTGGCCGCCATTTTGCTAGAGTCGAGAGATAGTGCATATAATCTTCATCTTCCAAAGAACATGTGGGAGTAATAATTTGCTCATGAAAATCTCCTCCACGCAAATATGCCCCCACCGGGACATCATCCAATATTTCCTCATATTGGTGTACCCAAAAGTAACTATTATTAAAATGCTGAGCTACAACATCTTGTATTATATGATTAGTAATATGTGGCGATTAGGTAGGAGGTTAAGGGGCATTAACGCCGTAGGATTATATATTCAATGATATATGGTCATAAAAGGTAAGTAAAAACTTGTTCATCTCAATAAATAAGACACAACAGGAACATAGCATTGGGGTGTCACTTGAGGGCACTACGGAAATTTAACATGGAAATGACATATTGGGGTACAAGTGGAACAGACATTAGGTCATGGATTTACATTGGGGCTGTTGAAGGGCACACTGTGAAATGTAATGTTAAATATGTCTATAGGTTTAACACAGGGGCGTGGCTGCGATATAGCGCATACAGGTATTTAACACTGCCCTGTAGGTTTACATGGGGTGGGGTGGGGCAGTTTCCGTGTTAAAAATGTATGGGGTACAAAGAGAAATGTTAAATTTTTTTAATATTATCTAACACCAACGTTTAAATTACTATCCAACACCCACTTTTTTATATCTATCCAATACCCACTTTATGAATAACACGCAACACTCACTTTTGGGATTCCTACCCAAGACACATATTTTAGTACTATCCATCACAATAATAGCAATCCACGTGAACTTTTAATTCCTATCCATCACATACTTACTGATTACTTTCCAACACACAATTGTTGATTACTATGCAACACGAATATTTCGTGCAAAGGATCTGCAAACATCACAGATACGTTGCACGAAATTGAAGATATAATCTTAGTGACAAAAAGTAAGCAAAAACTTGTTCATCTCAATAAATAAGTGAACATATTACTAATAATACAAGATCTGTGTGACCAACTGATGTTGTAGTTCAGCATTTTAATAATAGTTACTTTTGGATACACCAGTATGAGGAAATATTTTTTTGATCATTACCAAACTCCCACTTTTTTGTGTAATCCAACACACATTTTTTATTATTACCCAACACCCACTTTTTCAGTATAATCCAACATACACTTTTTGATTACTATTCAGCACCCCCTACATACTATCCATCGCACCGTGAGTAGTGACTAAAAACACCAAGAGGGATGGGATGTAAAAGAAGTTAGAAGGTATAATACAAGAATTACAGAATAAACATTGAACGTATTTAGTATTTATTCGTAAATTACCTTAAGTACAAGAACAGATGAACATTGAACATGCAATTACTGCATTTCGATAAAGTTACAGAGACATAAACATTTAAGATTTCACAACAAACTTAAGTAAAACGAGATAATCACAGGAGACAAAGGTGATCGACTCCCCCGGGGGAAGGTGCAAGGGATCTTCAAAGGTAATTGCACCTCTCCTCTCTGTGTGAGTGGATTAAAGTGATTAATAGCATTTAGAATTTAAGTTATGGAAGTCTAAGATATGATTTGCTTTAGTCGGGGCGGTGAATTAGAGGAAGGTGACGTGTTAACATTCATGTGCTGAAGGTGCGAGTATCGTAAAGTGAAGGCGTAAATCGATATTCATCGTCTAATGAAGGTGAAGAGAGACGGTGACCTAGCAACTTAACGATACTTAAGTAATATACTAATATATAAATTTCTGAAGGAACAATTTGTGTGTTTCCAAGAATTATCTAAACCATCACGATCTCAAGACTTCATATATTACCGAAGGTGAAATCGTATCAACCAATACGGTAGCAGACGTCACCTCATGAATAATAAATAAATTCTAGAATTCCAAGTAATGTCCAGCAAGCATATTACATTTCAATAGGAACTAACCATTGCAATTTGACTATCTGATCTAACATAGCTTGAGACATTTTAAATGAGTACAATGTAACCCGATGTTGGACCTCCGTCTGCTACGAACGCTGACATTGTAATCTATTAAGCTTGTCCTTAACACATCTTCGCTAGCTAAGGTTCCGATAACCCTATCTACACCTTGACGGATCGAACAGCTATATCGGTGCTTTGTCCAAGCAAAATCAATTGGATTTCAGGTGTTGAAATTCACAGACCCGAAGCACAGAAATCACTGCTCGATATGCCAGTGTGTAGATGGGTTATCGGATTTTGCTACCGAAGATGGTCGTTACATTTCGTGGTTCTATTTATATGAAAAGATCATGTGACAAATAACCAATCTGACTGCATATAGCGCTCGCTGATCAAAAGAGTGGAAATGGTGGATTGCTACGTATTGGCAGTGGAAAACATTGGAATTATGGAATAAATTGACAATGTCCTGACCAAATTATACATGAAAAAATGTATTTTAAATATACTTTTATGACTAACTATATGAAATATGCACTAAATAATCACACAAGGTTACAATACATAACGAATCTGTTTATCCCATGGGGTCGAGACATCGTGAAACTGCAAGTCCCAATTTGCAATGTAGCTAAAAAAATTCCCTTGCTAAACACTGAAATACATCTTCTATGTAAGTACATTATACATGTAACTATACATAAAGCACATCTTGTTTAAGGGAACCGATGCATAGTAATTACATTGTTAATTCAATGGGTAACGGGTGTAATATTCATTACATACAATATCACACTAAAGCAAACAAGTTCGGTACGCAGACGTGAAAGAAAACATTAGAAAAAGACTGACAGAGAATGTGAAAGAGCGTGTTCAAAAACGACTTTAAAAAAAGTAATAACAAACAAATAAATAAGCTAACAGTATTTTTTTTCTCGAAATCAACTTTTGGTTTAAATAAGCCCCGCTCACCGAAACATCCATCATGAAGATTCAGGTTAGTCCCTTCCTCTTTTTTTGCAAATACCAACACAATAAACATCAAAGTATTTACAAGGTTGACAGCGTTGTGGAGTCAGACTAGACTTCCAATGATTTAATGTAGTTTTTTTTTTTTTTCCATCGATGCACACTACGCTTCTGTGCTAAAGAAAATAGATAGCCATGCTGTTCACAAAAACCACCTTTCTATTCTGTCATCGCTTTTAGAGTGATTTTGGTCAAAGCAAGTCACTAAATGTTCTAAATGAAGTCCAAGGCTGTGTTGATAAAGATAATACACCCAATGATGTCCACACACAATGGAATCTGATTCTTGCACTCTCGCATTGATGACCTGAGTGGATACATCATTTCTTCTCATAAAGTCGATGATGTCGTCTTAGGAGGTAATTCATAAGAATCAAAATATTCTACAATATGGTCGTTAGGAAAGAACAAGGTTATCAATGGGTTCCTGGGCGATGACTGTCGTCCGTGTTGATGATATAGACTTAAACGTCTTTAGGTTTTCGATCAAGAAGTTCATCTTTAGCAAACACCACTACGTTCCAAGAAGCTGTTTACGAACTGTGATTCAGAAAGTTATGAAGTTCCGAAGTATTAATTCTTTTCACAGGCAATGATAAGTCATCAGGTCACACTTGATTTTTTCCTTCATAAACATCTATAGAGTTAGTCGATTTAGTCGATGATCGGGAAATCTCGGGACTCTGTTACATGAGAGCTTCGATGCGTTTTGTTTCCAAAGAAGTCAGTGGACGTAAAGAATGGTCATTCTAGTCTTCATACCTCTTTCTTTTCAAAATCTTCTCTTCTGAGATGTGAGTCCATGTTTCTTCCAGATAGTCTTCCAACTTGTCTTCTTGACTCATCATCAGATATTTCTCGTTTTGTTTTTGGCTAGGACGATCGACTCGACAACCATGAAAATATTTTATGGTCATTTGTGTGATCTATTCAAGCAAGTGAAGAGCAAAATAGGACACTAAGGGTTGTCATTGTTTTGGCCATCTTAACATCATGACTTGTTTGTCTTGTTTGCTTGTAGTCTTTAACTGTTATATTTCTGGATAGAAAACATCATCTTCGCCTATTTCCATAGGTTAGTGTTTTCATCCATTTTTGCTAATACTCTAGGCTCAGTTCTATCAAACTATTTATTTCGATAGCATTATCGAATTTTTTCATTCAAGACGACGTTCACTGTGTTGGCCACTACTAGTGCAAGCTGAAGTTCCACACGAAGCTGGCCCTATATTATAGGATGGAAGTGTCCCTCATCGTTTTCAATTGATCTGGAATGAAATTAAATTCCCACATGGCATACCCTCATTGGAAAGATTTGTATGAAATGCCGTGGCTACTGTTGGTTCCTAATTGAGTAACGCCAAATTTCAGGTATTTTTTTCTGAGCAAAGTTAGGTAGAAAAAATAGGCAACGTTTGGTCATCTAAGGTTACTTTTACTTTGGACACATTGAAATGTTTGAATGTTAGAACTCGAAAGGAGTTGGATGGATAGCGCTGTTGAGGGTCGTGTTGCTGACGATGCTTGTGAGCAAACATTCTGCTAAATGACAACGGGAAACATGATCTTCGATCTTGGCTCTGAGACCAGATGCAATAGTGAAGGATTTGACTTCCATTCGGTGTAAGTGATACTTAGCGTTCTGCTCAGAGTTTGCCTGATGTCGTTTCCCACTTTAGGCTGGACTTCTTACTTCTTCGATGTTTGTTTATACTCATTGACATTGGCCACCAAATGGAACACGGTACTACTTCGATTTATTAGTCTTAGGCGTACACCCACCCATTTAACGTATGTTTGCCTTGCAACACATGTCCAAGTGCAAACGATCCATTTTTTCTAACCTACGTGCTGGATGCTTTTCCTTGGAAGTCGTTAAATAAAACATTGCTGTGTGCATCCTCATCTGCAATCAAAGCTGTGTCGTTGAACTCTTCCAAAGCGTTAGGTTTCTACACCACTGATGGATGCATCAATATATGTATTCTTGGATTCTTTTCCGTACGTTAAGAGATTTTTATGATACGCTAGGTAAAGGTAAGTGTCCATGCTGCTGCTAACCATTTTGTCATTAATGTATAAATCCCCTTCTCTGAGCAACGAATGCTTGAAATTGTTAACAGAATGTACTCGGGTATCTATTCCTGGATTGGTGATGTCCATTTTAATAGTTTTGATTGTACAAGTAACTCCGCGACATCAGGGTACACAAACATCAATTTCAGTCCTTCGTTTAATTTTACAGGATGGAGATAGTACTTGTAGAATCGACCGTTATTGTGGACATATTTTACTCCTGTGCTATGTTCGTGTTCTTACCCATAATATTAAACCAAGTGGATGAAAATGTTGCAGACAGAGCTTAAGACGATTAAAAATAACATGTTAGTCGATCAGTACTTCGGCGAGTTTTCTTCAGTGATTTCCCAAACTAACAGCTGAAAATGGCTGAAATCGAAACTACGAGATACTGAACTTTCAAATGATACCTTGAAGGAATTATGGCAGTAAAAATGTTCAAATGAGAATTCGTTTTGACTTAGGTACCTTGGTGTGAAACAAGATAATTTTGTTGTAAAAAACATCTACAGATCTATCACTAGTTAATGTTCAATTAAACTGGTTATTCATTGCTTGATGGTTCTGGTTTCCGAGGAGTAATGCGCTGTCAAAAGATGATTTTCCAAAAAATTATTCCAGAAGAAGTCTGCCGCTGTGATTGTAAGAGGAGTGATAATTGGCTTAGGCGAGGATACTGTTGTTGTTTTACTGTCGGAATTTCACTATGAGAATGGAAGAAGTTAACCATTACTGAGTATTTTATAAGAAGGAAGGTTAATGATACTTGGTATTATCAGTTTATTGGGTATAGAGTTCTTTTTGTCAGTCCCAATGTTGTGATGGGACAACACTCAGAGAGAGAGAGAGAGAGAGAGAGAGAGAGAGAGAGAGAGAGAGAGAGAGAGAGAATTTTGGCCTTATTTTGAGGGCGGTCTCACTCTTGCGATGTAGTGTTACATCGCTAATATTAACGAAGAAGTACTGGGATCGAACTGGAAAAAAGGAAGCCAGAATCTAGGTCTGCAACACAGCAATTCTTTATTAAAATTAAGCTTCACTCGATACAGAAAAAATTACACATAATCAAGTTATGCATTTACGATATTGTTGAATTTATTTCAAGCTAACCAACTTCACACACTCCGTAATTTTTGTATTTTGGAATTAAATGCCGAATAAATTACCAATAATGTAAAAATGCTTAAGAATAAAATATTACAAACTAATACCAAAGTTGTTTTCAATCAAGGCATTTTATCGAATGTTTGTTCTAAAAAACAAAAATATACTTTCTGTAATATAAAAGGTGTTTTGTTTCTAATTAATTATTAGTTAGTATGAAATTGGTAGCAAACCATTTCTACAACACCAGTATTAATATTACAAATTAACACAAATTCTAAATAAATTTAAATAATCCATGACACTTTATATTTAAATATTAATATTGTATAATAATAAGAACATATTACAGGCTTTTTAAAAGTAAGTGCAATAATTTCTAAATATATTTCTTCTCAACGTATTAGACATCTCTAACTAAGACTAATTACATTTTTCTCACCTTGAGAAAGGAAGTCAGAATTTAAGTCTGAACCACAGCAATTCTAACAAGGCTGTCGAAAGCGGAGTGTTTATGCACAACAAAACAATACTGAATTGTATGAGAAATGATTTAATACATGCATTGTAAGAAATATAGGATACATGAGTATATGCGTTCGTCTCTCTCTCTCTCTCTCTCTCTCTCTCTCTCTCTCTCTCTCTCTCGCAAACATGCCACTATTCATTATTACCAATATTCTACAACATCAAACTCATAACTAAAATAACATCAATACTTAATTTAAATATTTTAAAAATATTTGGCTCTCTCTGTGGAGGCTACTCATGGGCTAGAATCTGAATGTAAATGACTGATTCCCAATCAGTGCTAGGCTGATCCCAGCATTACAGTGTATTCTGGGCTGATCCCAGCTCAGTATAAAAGACTGATTCCCAATTGGTGCTAGGCTGATCCCAGGTCAATGTAAAAGACTGATCTCCAATTGGTGCTAGGCTGATCCCAGCATTACAGTGTATTCTGGGCTGATCCCAGCTAAAGTTGTTATGGGGCTTAACGCCATTTTTCAGCACACGATAGGCTATACATGGCGGCCAGTATTAATGGTGGAGGAAGAAACCGGGAAATCCGCGGAAAGAACCACCGACCCACGAGAAGCTACTGGCAAGTTTTCTCACATATCCATATTCGCCGAATCTTAGACTCGAACCAACGCAGAGAGAGGTGAGATGGCAGTGATCCGTAACGGACAGCGCTTTAGACCACTCGGCCACTCGGGGCCCCCTTCCCAGCTAAAGTAGAATTAGTGCTAGGCTGATCCCAGCTCAAGTAAAATCTGTGCTAGGCTGATCGCAGCATTCGAGTATATTCTGGGCTGATCCCATCTTCAAGTAAATCTATGTTAGGCTGATCCCAGCATTATTGTGTATTCTGGGCTGATCCCAGCTCAGTGATAATTGGTGTGCTCTGCTGATCCCAGCTCAAGTAAAATCTGTGCTAGGTTCATCCCAGCATCCAAGTGTATTCTCGGCTGATCGGCATGCTAATGTATTCTGGGCTGATCCCATCTTAGCTAAATCAATGCTAGGCTGATCCCAGCATAAGAGTGTATTCTGGGTTGATTCCAGATTCGTGGAATTGAGCTAGGCTGATCCCAGCATGAATAAAATA
>JAECUM010040117.1:0-24153 GCA_016617855.1 Megalonaias nervosa | reverse complement strand
CACAATCCACCAATTTAACATTGACAGTCATTACATTTTCCTGTACATGCTTTACACTGTTCAAATTGCAAATGTTTTTCATGTAAAACCTTGATCAATCACTTATAAGTCTACCCCTGATGAACCTGGCAAGTGTGCCCTCAGAAGTACATCACTTTCTCACAAAGACACCTTCATTGTTATGTGTTCAAAGGTAGGTATGTCACAGATCCCATTTTATTATGTAATCATAAAATTATATGTATACTGAACTTCATTAAAAAGTCTTGTCACTATAAAGCAGTATACTCCATGACTCCCTTGGACAGTGTTATGATGAGGGATTGTTGTACAAAGTAGTATACTCCAGGACTCCCAGTGTTATAATGTGGGAGTGTTGCATAAAACAGTATACTCCATGGCTCCCACAGACAGTGTTATAATGGTTGTTGTATAAAACAGTATACTCCATGACGCACATGGATACTGTTATAGGAATTGTTGTATAAAACAGTATACTCCAGGACTCCCATGGACAGTGCTATAATGAGGGAGTGTTGCATAAAGCAGTTTACTTCATGACTTAATGGACAGTGTTATAATTAGTACTGCATAAGGCAGTATACTCCATGACTCATATGGACAGTGTTATGAGAGAGTGTTATATAAAGCAGTATACTTAATGGCTCCTGTGGACAGTGTTATACAAAGCAGTATTCTCCATGACTCTTATGGACAGTTATAATGAGTGTTGTATAAAACAGTATACTCCATGAATCCACGGACAGTGTTGTAATGAGTAGTAATCTGTTTTCTCGTTATATGGCAGACTCGATATATGGTGGCATGCTCCATATCTCTCATAGACTGTTATATTGAGGGAGTTCTGTACATGACTCGACTGTACTATTACCGCATTATAAGGCAGTCTTGCTGTAAGGTGGTATACTGCATGACTCCCATGGACAGTGTTATAATGAAAGAAATGTATGAGTCACTTAAATGCTTGCTAATATACAGAATAGTCAGTGTAGTGGGTTGTAAGGGGAGATAACTGCTCTTTGCACAATCACTCGGTCAACAGTGAAAATGCAATATTCATGAAAACGTTCATTTAAAAAGTTAAAATAAAATAACTATGTCAAGATAATGTCCTACAGACATCAGGATTAAATTCAACTGCATAAATGTTGAAGTATTAGAAGTCTATGAACAAAAAAGTCGGACACCATGAAAATAACTTGATAGACAGAATCCTAATAATAAAGATAGAAATAGGAACAATCAAATAATAACAAAAAATATCCTTAAAATAGATTAATCTGGCAAAATACAGGCATACTTCATCCATAGTCAATACTGACATTTCCAATAACGGTCTCAAGAAAATCCATACATGCTGCTTCTTTATGTTGCGGATAACTGATCATGAACATTTTGTAAAGACTAGACTGGCGAAAATAACTCACAATACACAATACAGCACTGTTGTGTATTTCATTCAAAGCGATGCATTAATAACAAACAAATAATGAAACATGCACTGTATGTACACATCAGTTAACATGTCTAAATAAACAATTACAAAATTTATATCTAAAATACTTGTATTTGCCGTTCTTTACATTTAACACCATTTTTCAGTGCATGACAGACTAAACATGGTGGACAGTATAATTGGTGGAGGAAGAAGCTGGGAAAACCCTGGTAAGAACCACGTACACATGGAAAGCTAATGTCAAGTTTTTCTAACATAACTACGTTGGCTGAGCCTGAGACTCAGCCCAAGCAGATAGAGGTGAGATGGCAGTAATCAGTAGAGGCAAGCACTTCAGACCACTTTGTGCTTCTATCTGAAACAGTGATCGCTAATCATGACATATCTGTGATACACAATATGACTCCAAAAATACACAAAAATCTAATTCCAAATGCAGGTATGATTGAATACAAGTTACATTGTTACATAATTCCCATGAAAAATTATATTTTATTCGAAGGCACATCACACGATATATGGTATTTCTTCATGTTACATGGTCATTATGACATCGACTTTTACATGACCTAAAAATGTTCAATTTTAGCCTCAAGTAGTTGAAATGGCATTTGTACAGTTACAAAACAAAACAAATTATATTGCAACATTTTTTTAAAATAATGTAAGAAATTAAATATAGCCCTTTGCTTCATGAAGTTTTATGAACCTGTAAATCTTTTGTATTGGCTTTCACTTCAAAAAGAATACCAATACATCCCTCCCACTCTATAATGCCCTTCATTGAAAAATTCTACATATAATGCATTACTGCTATGGCACAGTGTGACCAAAATTAAACCGCTGTACTTGAACTGGTCTATCCAATGCATAACAATATGGGCTGAAAGAAAACAATGTAATGTTCAGGATCATATCTCTATTTCCTGTTTATAACACTACTGATAAAATTAAATGAATTAATCCCATGAAGTGAAAAAATGTATTAAATTAACATCAAATATTATTATCATACACTTTACAGGCATTTTGTCCTCCCCATCCCAAACACACATTAATTAAATCTTAATTCTTGCTATATATAAAACCATTTGGTACATAGCACATTCAGCAGTTATGGGCCCCAACTACTGCATTATAACCACAAAGAGCTGTATGAGGTTTACTTGTTTATGAAGTTTCATATTTACTTCAAGAACAGTCTCAAACTGAATAATGTTTCTGCCTACCTTGTTCTTACTGTCAAAAGTGTCTGCCTACCTTGTTCCTACAGTCAAATGTAAGCATACTGTCAAAAGTGTCTGCCTACCTTGTTCCTACTGTCAAAAGTATCTGCCTACCTTGTTCCTACCGTCAAATGTGTCTGCCTACCATGTTCCTAGTCAAATGTGTCTGCCTACCATGTTCCTAGTCAAATGTTTCTGCCTACCTTGTTCCTACAGTCAAATGTGTCTGCCTATGTTATTCCTACAAAGTATCACTGCATCAGAAAATGTTCAGGCATTTCCACCAATGACCATAAATGACCTTGGAAATAAACACCACTACATATACAAATACCTTGTTTGCCAAATATTCTGATGTGCACTGCACGTCATCCATTAAAGCAATTGGAATGAGATGACTTATTCTTATCCAAAACATTCCCAAGTTACTTTTTCAAGCATCAGCTCACTGGAGAACTTTTTCACTGAACTTGTCCAGATAATTCCATGTTGGTATAATATTTTTCATAAGGTTATATTTTGTTTAACATACTACAGAGTGTGATAGAGTTCTCTGCCATTTTAAAGCCCCAATAGCGCTGTTTTTAATAAAGTTCTCCATTCTTCAAATCTAACTAATGTTTGGAAGGAAGGAAATGATTGGTCAAAAAACTATCTGACATTAACAGTTGTTTGAAATAATCAAGATGTCAGGTTTAAAGGATGTTCCAATGTTCAGTTTAGAATTAAGATGTGTCACCTCTTAATTCTGTCATGGAAGTAACTTTTAATTCCGTTCTTTTTCAAGAGTGCTGCAAAAGTAGTGATGTCATACATCAACAAATTCCATTAGTGATTAATCTAATAACAACAATTGCACGTGTTCGAAAAACTGATTTGAGAGGGAATTATGAGAGGCAGCCCTACTTTTTTAAAATGGATCTGAGAAGAAAAAGCATGTATTAGATAAAAATAGGACTTGGGTGAATGTTGGTGATCAGCTGAGGCACTGGAATACAGCCCAGATTTAACAAAATTCTGGCTAAATTTTATTTTTAAAGTTTTGATTTTGAAAAATAAGCAACTTTCTCATTTCAATAAATTTACAAGCTCCCCACCTGCCTTCCAACCCTTTTCCCTGTTTACCACAAACGTGATGTATATCCATCAGGTCGGCTGTATGTTGATGAAATTCAATGCCAAAAAAATTGCTTCATAAAAGGAATCAAAAAAAGCTTTGGAACCTGGAAGCACATGTATAGGCAAGAAAAAATGACATTTTACAATTTTTATAAAAAAAAATTTGTATAAAGTAGAAATTTTTGGATGAAGTTTGTTATGCATCTGTTAAAATTGGTCAGTCCGATGGGTGTGTGTGTTTCCAATTTTTAACGTAGCTTTAACAATTTTTCAGTCATATCGCTACAATGTCTGCAGTGTGACAGTTTATAGTGATGTCTAGCATTGGGGCATCATGCCGCAGACATGTAGCATCATGTCCCATCCAGTCACATTATCCTGACACCAGGCTGACCAGTCTAACACTAACCTCTTAATGCTGAGCAACAAGTGAGGCAGCTGCTAGTACCATTTTTATAAGACTCTGGTATGACTAGGCCGGGGTTGGTCAATATGATGGAACAGTAAGTTTGAGTTAAATTGGACAAACTTGTGGAAAAGATTTATAAACATGAAATTATCATTACTGTAGATGTTTAAAGAATACCATATACTGCCTAAGTTTACTGGGCACACAACAAAACTTGTTAAGAATGAAATTTACACACACGCACACACACAAAATCAACAAGCATTGTACATTGTCTCTTGTGCTTTTCGAGACTTAATAACTACCAAAATTTCATAATACAGAACAGAATAATATATTATTTTTTGTAGGATACCAACTTTTGTGGATTTTGTGGGATACCAACTTTAGTGGATGTTTTTGGATACAACTTGAGTGGACTTTGTGAGACACCAATTTTTGATGGATTTGTGGGACACCAGCTTTACTGGAATTTGTGGAATACCAACTTGAGTGGATTTAGTGGCACACCAACCTTAGTGGACTTTGTAGGTTATCAACTTGAGTGGAATTTACTGGATTACCAATTTCAGTTGATTTTGTAGGATATGAACTTAAGTGGATTTTATGGTTGCTACAAACCATGAATTAAACTCATATTGGTCCTTTTGTGAAAACAAAGGAACACTTCCCTTTTTCACAGCTATTAAGAACCGACAAATATGTCATTGGTAGCAAAACCATATCAACTGACACTCATGTAAATGATGGATTTCATAGAGAAAAGAAATCATGGAAAATTCAACAACCCCTTCGCATTGGAAAACTGTACATAAACATTCACATTTATTATTATTAAAAAAGACAAAACTCAACCTGCATCAGTGATAGATACATACAAGAATCACCTGCATAGCTATATATATATATATATACTTATTCATCTAAACTCATCAAGATGCATTAGAAAGATTTGGAAATAATGCTAGTGTATGTGTGTGTGTGTTTATGTATATATGTATATATAATGCTAGTGTATGTGTGTGTGTTTATGTATATATGTATATATAATGCTAGTGTATGTGTGTGTGTTTATGTATATATGTATATATAATGCTAGTGTATGTGTGTGTGTTTATGTATATATGGATGGATGCATGCATGCATGCATGCATACACAACTCTCCTTCATTATAACATAGTAGTTGGGGTTTATAACCGCCAACCACATTATGTACTGAACCACGTTATACAGATTACAGTGATATATATACAAAATTGTGATATACTGAGAATAGCGTAATATACATAACAGTGGTATAGCAGGCATTATCAAAATTTTTTAAATAATGGTATTTTGAAAAGGAAATGTAGACATAAGACAAAGTTTCCCTGGTCTTCTTTCAATCCTTACTGTTATACATTTGGTCATGGGGTCCATAGTAGTACTGCATAATATCCAGAACTGCACTATAATGAGGCACGCTTTAACGGGGGAAGAGCCCTATGTATGAACAGGGCTCAAATGCATGTCAGCACAAACCTAGCCAACTGAAAGTTTCCAAAACATAAAGGTAAAACCTGCACAAACATTAGGAAGATAAATCATTCCACACAGTGATCTATATAAGACAAGGACAATCCACATTTATGCAATCCAGTTTAAGCTCTCTTAAGTGGCCTTTCACAGGATGCATACATTTTGCCTGGGTCAGGGTTAGGATTAGAATGTTGAATGAAGAGAGAGTAAATCTGTAGAGGGAATAAATAGAACAGAAATAATCCATTCCTGGATAAGAGAGATTAAGGAAGGGGACTGATATGGGAGGAAGCACTGTACATACAAGTAAGCATTGATTTCAGGACATGGTGTTTCTTGGGATAATCAAAGTATACATAACCAAGTCTGTACTGTACAAATCACGCTGTGATGTTTAGTGGCAGTACTATTTATATGTTTATCATTATCAGCCTGCAGAGCCCCATCTTGTTGGGTGCAACATTCTGCAACAATTTTCATGCTTTTAGAAAGCTCAAGTGTGACATTTTTTGTACCCTCATCAATAATGTAAGAACAGGTACAACATATTTTGCACTCCAAAAGCTCCCCCATACAATTGTTCTTTCATGAAAATGATTATTTCAGAATGAAAATTAAAACAAACAGGAGTCTATGAGGGAAATTTTGACAACTATTTACTGTTAAGTTCATTCTGAAAACATATTCTAAATTTTGCTTCTTATTTCTATGGGTAATTATGAGCAAAGGAAATTTACTTATAACTTCTCCAAAACAAGAGACATAAGCAGGCTTGAGATGGCTCATCTGACTGGCATCTAATAGTCAAATAGATGAGCAGTTGGCTGAAAATCTGAATCAGCAGGATGCTTTATGTAAATATTTCTGCAAATGCTGTTGATCCAATATGTGAAGAAAACAACTGTTTACAGTTTCTGAAGTTTTGCATCTGCAGCCATATTTGAGATGATGTCAGCATGACCTGTCTAATATTGAAAGTCCTTTACATGCCAGAATGCTTTCTGTCAAAATTAGTCGCATTCTGTTTTTTTTTCAAACAAAGCTGTCTAAATGTCTTGCTATGTTTAGTAATGGTAGTCATATTTGATAGTAGAGTTGTATAAATCTGAAAGCTCTTCAAGCCACTGTGCATTGTCAAATTTGGTCAAATTCTGTTTGGTGTTTTTAATTTTTTAAAAAGAAGTGTTCAAGGTATTTATATATTTAGTAACAGTGGCCATATTTATGGCAGAATGAAATCTCTAAATCCCAGAATATTATTTGTTAAGTGTGGTTTAATTCTGTTAAGCAGTTTTTGAAGAAACAAAATCCTTAAAGGTTTTTCTGTCTTTAGTAATAGCTGCCATAACTGAGGACAGATCTTCATCATCTGTACAAATGTGATAACTGTTTAGGTCAGGATGCTCTCAAAATTTCTATTAAATTTGGTCACATTTTGTTCCAAGCAGTTTTTGAGAAGTCTTTAGTGGCATATTTTATTACAGATTGTATTAATCTGAATAAATTTAAAAGACCTTTATGCTAGTCTGATTTCTGTACAATGTGAAACTCCTGATCAGATTTTTGAAAAAGTTGTTTCAAGGTAATTCACATTTTAGTAATAATGACATAAAGCTCTCCCTCTCTAGAGCGTAGTAATTGGGGTCCATAAACGCCACCAGCATTGTGTAAAAAGATGTAAAACTAGTAGTGTACATGAGCAAGGAGGAGTGGTTAAAAACATGCCAAAAACAAAATAATTCAAAGAAATATATTTGTTATATCACAGAACATTTGCATTCAATCTTGACGAGTATTCTCATGCATGAAATAAAGATAACCTACTGAAACTCAGCTTTTTTTCTTTGAATCTACCTTCAGTGTGCATTTGGTATGTTTACATCTTAAAATTGTTATTTAAATCTGGACACCTTGTTTTCATAAATACCTCTGTCTATATTTATTACTAATCCAGTCCTGACCAAGGTCACTGAAAGCTCTTTATGGTCACTATATACTCAGAAAACAATAAAGTGCACTTGTATCAATTAGAAGCTCTATTACTGAGCTGATTGGGCAATTATCTCTATTACAGAGATGATGTACTGACCTGACCTAATGAACCAAGTTTGTTTTGCTTCCAGTGACACAAACAGTATGTTACTGAGATGAAAGTTCTACCTATGTTACTATAAACAGCACACTGTCAGATCCAAATTACTGGCAGTCTTTGTTGTGTATTAGCCACAAGTGCTGGCAGTATACATGCAGGTGCACATGTACTGGAAGTCTATATTTAGAATTTGTGTAATAAAGTCAGACCCTCAATGACTTGTGGATTGTGATGGAATAATGAATGCAGGCCATATTGGAAAGCTTTGACTACTAGTCTTTCTGTCTGGTGACCATGGATGCCACACACAGGGGCAAGGGGGAGGGGTACATCCCCCCCCCATTTAACCTCTAAGCATTTTTTTTTAGCTTACTTACGTAAAACTTAATAGCTGACCACTACAGGTTTGCCCTCCTCTGCCCACCCCGTCCAGGAAATTTCTGTGGGTGTGGGTGCCCTTGCTGGTGACTGATTAATATCAGAAAGCCTTGACCGCTAGTCTTTCTGTCTGGTGTGAATAACACTTCAAAGCTCTGACCACTAGTCTTTGCAGAGAATTCAGTAAGTTGAATACCAGCTTATCTAATCAGCAATTATTTACTTATTGGTATATAAGAAGCTTCAGATAACATGGAGGTTTAATTAATCCATGGTTAGAAATACTTGCTTGATTTACATATTACAGGTTTTGGATGTACAGCTCCATTAGCTGATCCACCAACAGAACACCTTTGATTTGCATTGAAGTCAATTTTGAGTATTCTTTAGAAGAAATAAAACAGCTGACAGTAGTCATATATAAAAAAAAGGCTAACTAGAGAAAAATACAGTTTAAAGCTACAAGTTTCAGTGATACCAAACGTTATTTAACTAATTCTAAAAAATCCTTAAGATAATGAATACTGTAACAAAATGTATTTATTAGAGTTTTCAGAGGCGGTCATTGGTGTGACTGCATTCTCTCCAGAATGACATTATAATGAAGGGCATTATAGCAAAGGAGAGTTGTATTGATATTCTTCCATCTTACAAAGCACATTTGTCTTTGTTATCTTCCTAATGATAAAAATGACACAAGAACATACCACGTAAAGGAATTCTAGAACGCAAGTGTATTGCATACAACAAGTATATATACAGATACAACAAGCATGAATACAGTATACAATAAGTGTGTGTACAGTATACAATAAGTGTGTGTACAGTATACAATAAGTGTGTGTACAGTATACAATAAGTGTGTGTACAGTATACAACAACCAAGTGTTAGAGGAATAAGATAAAGCCCATGATTATTTCTTTGTTATTTCAAGAAGGAAGTTGTAGAGAATCTGGTGGAACAGGTCTGGTTTGTTGAGGTAAGCTGCATGTCCGGCACCCTCAAGCATAAAGAGTTTGCTTTCAGGCAAATTCTGAAGATTCTTCACTGAAACAGGACCAATGCGTTCATCATTCTGCCCACAAATAATGGCAGTTGGGATCTGAAAAATTTGGAGAAAAAAAACTAAAAATTCTATGATAGTAAGAATGCCATGAAATTTGGACAAGTGACAACAAAACTACAATGGATTACAAGAATTCAGCGAAATACTGAGTTTAACCTGCACCACTGCTGCATGATTAAAAAACCTGCAACAATAACTAGAGCACAAAATGCTGATCACACTGACCTACTTTTCAAGGCCGTGAATGCTGGTACAATATATAATGGAGTCAAGTGCACACACCTAACTGACGTGGTCACTATGAATACCTTAGTATGTCTTATGATGCATGTATGGTACAAAATCACATTAAACTGAGTTTTAATTATCATCAGTTTCCACTTAAAATTAATTTCACTTTATAGAACTCTTGATTAGTAACAACAAACTAAAATTTGTTTTTAAATCATTAAATACCATAATTCTGTGGTTATATGTTCAAGTATGACACATCCTGGTCTGCGCATACCTCAGGAAATGGTCACCTAACTTATAAAATGGGTAATTTATACGACTCCCATGAACAGCATCATGAAGACAGAGGAATGTATTTCAATGTACTTTTACTAGCATTGAAGATGAATGTACTCAATCGTGTATAATTTGCAAATGTTTCTCAGACATGAGGCTAAATGCAGCAACCTAATATGTAAGCCTGTGGTGACAACATCAACAACAGAACACCTGGAAAGCAATACCTTTATCTCAACTGGGCTTTGCAAATGCGACAAAAATGCAACACCTCAATCTCAACTAAGCTTTGCAATTGAGACAAAAATGCACTAGCTTTATCTCAATAGCTTTGCAAGCGAGACAAAAATGCAATACCTTTATCTCAACTAAGCTTTGCAAGTGAGACAAAAATGTTATATGCTGACCAGTCAGCATGTCTGTTGTACAAGTGTGTTCTACCCAGTCAACTTAACCCCTGCTATGCATGTTAGATGTTTCTGTCAGTAAAACTGTATTACCAATTAAATCCACTTATTCAGCACTTATGCTGGAGTTTGATAATGGTAAAGTATGAACAAAAATAAATACAAGGCTGGGAATAACTTACTCATACTGACTGAAGTCATTTTTTTTCATCACTCTTAGTGATTTTTGAAACTGTTTACTGAAATGACTTTTTCAAAGATGGTTCAATTTTACATTACCTTAAGTTGTTCATATTGCTCTTTGTCGTATTTGTCTGTGTTCACTGGAGCTATTGGTATGTATGCCTTGGAGCGGGTCAGCACATTAGATGGGTCTTTGAATAAATACGGCAATGAAAAACTTCCACTCATCGAGGGACTAATGATCACTGGTGCTCTCAACTTCAGTGCTAGTATCAACTCTTGCATGAAAGTCACAGTGTCTTTCACTGCAACATCTTTGCTGCTCTTACCATAGCCTGGAAGAAAAATGTATAAACTATAGTGACAGCATAAATTTCTGGAGCTGCATTGGCTTAGCGGCTGGCTTGTTGGACTCATAAATAGAAGGTTCAAATCCTGCCAAGACCAGGGTCAACCACAGTAATTTGTCTCTAGGCATAACACTTTTCTCCAGCTGCTTCAACATAATACAACCTAACATGTGAACATATCAAACTATAACTTAATTAAAAAAAACAATCAGTGTTCAGAGTAGAGATGTCAAAAGTTTGGGAAATTTCTACTGGGTACCCATCAATCCTAACGATAGGTTACCCAGGTACCCGATCAAAGGGAAATTGCACTAAATGTGAACCTGAACTGCTTTGTTGTAGGTTCACATATGCCAACCCCCAATAGAGGTATAAGCATAATTTATTACTAATATAAGAGGCAAAAAAAGCATAATATGAGCATAAAAAGAGCAATCTATATATTGCATGCCATAATTAGAGAAAACTGTATGAAAAACGTACATATTTATTTTATTTAACGTAAATTTATTTTTGCTACTTATCTGGATCTGCAATTAAAATTTGTCACAAATCGGCTAAATCCATGTGGATAATAGTTAATACAAGAGTATAGACATAAAAGAAATGGATAAATTATTTATGCATAACACTCATTTTAATTAGTCTACAGGTCTACAGTAACTTTACCGATTAGTTGTAAAGTCCCCAAATAATAACTGTTGTAGTACCCTTGACCTACCATGATTTGTCCCTTAATGATGGTCAGGTGCAACACGTTTTTAAGTTTAACAAAATTTCTCTCCTCTAACATTTTCTAGTTATATAACATCCAACAGTCACATCGATATAGCCCATTTGTTTTAATGATATCTGGCAATATTTATTTTCAACTTAGACTCCATGTTATGGTAACCAAGTTTTTGTGTTGCCTTTGCTGTGACAAAAATATGTGTCTTGGGGTTTTCCACTAATAAAAAAGGTCCAGTAAACGAACATGTGAACAGTGGCCCTGACTTGAACAGCTAATACTCGCTCCAGGGCCACAAACTTGAGGCAAAAATGGCATTAGTTAAACCGGACATTTATATTGTGTTTTCTTTTATTTGAACTGTAGTATGTATTTAAATTTTATTTCATAGAATATTTCTTAATCAGTACTTCCTGTCACTGTCGATGAAAGGTATTGACCTAGTTAATGTCATCAGGATCTCAAAACAAGCACATTTAAGTCGCGAGAAAAATGACACATGAACCATGGTCAGGCACGAAGTTAGGATGGTCTAGTTTTAAATATCAGCACTGATTCTTAAATAGGTCATGCGAGAAAGGAGAGAAGTGTCCTCCCTTGTATTATTATATAGTACATGTATGAGATGTAAACTGTAAGCAACCATATGAGCCCCTGTGATGATGGATAAATGTGCATATGAGACGAGCCTCGAACTGTAATCATAATTCTGTCTCAATCTGAACTTGGAATACTTTTTTTAGAACGGGTACCCAGTTGTTCATTTATTACCCAGATTATTATCAACAGATGGGTACCCAAGTACCCGGGTATCCATTTGCATCTTTAGTTCAGAGAAAACCACTCCTGTGAGAAAGCCATGGTCTCTTTGATAGATAGATGGATTACTGCCTTTGATCAAGGACAATTAATTGGATCAATAAAAGTTGATCATGGAAAAGCTTTTGACCTTGCTGAACATGATATTCTTATCAACAAATTGAGCATTTATCAATGTGACAATTGATTTACATCATATCTAACAATGAGAAAACAGTGTCAAAATGGCAGTTTTTTTCTTCTCAAAACAAGAACCAATCACATGTGGAATACCACAGGGATCAATCCTAGGCCCACTCCTCTTTCTCATCTGCATAAATAATTAGCCACCAAAAATATTCAACTGTATTTCATCTATGGACTTATACGCTGATTCAAGCAGCTAAAATCAGACCAAGAGGTCTCCCTTCAGATGGCCTTACTTAGAACAGATTCCTGGTATATGGACAATGACATGAAATTAAACAGACAAGACAAAAGTATTAATGAAACAAAAGATAGCAAAATTTGAAACTAACAATTTGAATCTTAAGTTGAATGAAATCCGTCTACAAAATCCTAGGGGTGATGGTTGACAAAAGTTTTGAAATGGAATGAACATATTCATGTCATATATCATAGAGTCAATTCAAGTCTGTGGCTATTTAGCAATATAAAGGTCATATCTATGAACTAAACACAGGTTAATATATTACAAATGCTAGATACAACCATACCTAAACAACTGTAATATTATCTGGGGAATATTTACAAATTATTCTGGTTGCAAAAAAAGCTTCCAGACACATCTTCAACAATTCTGAAAACATTCCAAATGCAATGGATGACATTAAAATGTTAACAGTAAGTGAAAGAATATATCTGAGAAATGCTGGACAAAATTTCACACAATATGACCCAATTATATCTCAATAAACTATGAGAAAACATTCAAGATTTAAGATCAGTTTCGGCTGACCAGCTATCACTCCCAAAGCCAAAACAAGAACTCTTTAAGAAAAGTTTTCAATATTCAGGATCACTAACTTGAAACAAAATCCCCAAAAAGGACATTAGATAAAATAATAATATAAATGCATTTAATTATAATATAATGCAGTGGATGAAAAGTGGAACCTTTTCAATTTGAAATATACATTACAACTTAAAGTATAAATTCACTAACCTTCCACTTTTTTGGCTCACTACTTTTGGATGGTATATACACAATGTTCCTAGTTCAAGCATGTTCATTTAAATTTTCAGTTTATTATGTTCATACATAAATATAGCTTATTATCAATGCGGTGTGTGTGTGTGTGTGTGTGTGTGTGTGTGTGTGTGCTTTGAATGTAAATATGCATATAATGGAGGGCCACAAGGAGTATTAGTTCCATGCAATTAACTTTGTCACCCTCTTTAAATAAAGTCATTATTATTATTATTATTATTATTATTATTATTATTATTATTTGTTGTTGTTATTGTTGATGTGTTGTTATGCCATTAAAAGCCATCAGTAAAAATTCTACCTGAAAACAAGAAGTTAAGATCTTCAAACAGACATAGCAAAAAGGACTTTATTTACTGATTCGTATAAACTGTGTTTATCTCTCCAACATATCATTGTATTTATTAGACAAAAAAAGGAAAAACCTATTGAGAAGAAAAGCAATAAAGTGAAGAAAAAAACAGAGATAGACATTTATTTTTGTTTATATCTTTATAACAGTTTCAAAGAATATAATTATATACTTGAAATAAGTATAAAAAGAACATTTTCAAGAAAGTTGCAAGTTGAGACTTGAAAGACAAACCAAGAAAATGGGAGTTCTGAGAAATTATTTTGTAGAAAACATTACCTATACCCTATGACAAGCATACATAGCACTACAAGAAATGCATACAGCCAGTTTGATATCTTTGAACTTGTCCCATGAGTTTAGTATGTTTCTTCAAACGTATGTATGTATGAAGTAGCACCTTATGGCACCTCAGCACAATGGTGGGTATATGGTACCAAAAAAAGGTAGATGTTAGTAAAATGTAAAAATGAATTGCACAAAATCCCAGCAAGATAAACTCTACCAAATAAATGTAAATGTGAAGTACAAAAAAATAAAATACAAAACATAAATATTTAAATTCAGAAAAAATTTATATAAAATAAAAGATAAAGGTAACATGTAAAATCCTTAAAACATGATATAAATTTGATTGTACAAACTGCCTCGCCTTAAAAAATTAAAGATACTTCTGTCTCACTGGGTGAAAATTGATGCAGTCAACAAGAATGTGTTCCACAGTCAGCTGATACTGACATGGTACACACTGGTCAGGAGGTATGTACAAGTCAGGTCTGTGTTTCCAATACATGATTGGCATGATATGACATCATCTCTCCAGTTTGTTCCATACATGGGATGCCACTCGTCAAAAAATGGGTTTGATGTTCTGAAGATTAATTGAGGATTTTTATTCCACATATTTTGCCAAGCATGATGAGCATAATGACTTGTACAATATCGGAAGTCAGTACAGGGAATCTTTTCACTCAGAAACAAGTGACTGCGGGGGGGGGGCTTTGTCTGCTTTATCTGCCCTTTCATTACCTATTATCCGAAAGTGAAGAACAGTACAGAATACTTTTCACTAATTATACAAGAACATCATGATTCCATAATAACTGGTTATCAAAGGGTTGTCAGATTTAAGATTCTGCAAGGATTTTAATGTGGAAAGACAATCTAAAAAAATGATGTACCTTAGTGTATTGTTTAGAAGTTTCAACATTGTTCAAAGTTGTAAACATGGCTGTAATTTCTGCAGTAGAAATTGGGGCCTTATCTGGTAGCTAGCTGGTGCCATAGGGTATTGCAATGGCAAATCCAACTTAATTTCCATCTTTCAAACTGGGATGTATGGCTATGATATGACGCTCTGATTTCACTGAATTTACTTTGAAAAACAAAAAATGTTGAGGGCATTTTGAATTTGCAAAGGTCAAATATTATTTTGGGAAGTTTTGATAAACACGGTAGTGACTTGGGAACACAGAATTCTGCAATATTTCCATCACTGATTTTTGCTGTTTCTAAGTGACGATGAATTTGTACACAAAAAGGTGAATGAAGTTTGGTTTCTGGACAGTGTGAGTTAGTCATCTTGTGTTGATCATGGCTGACCATTTAACTGGCAGGGGATGGGGTACTTTTGAGCCAGGATATTTCTTTTTCATTCACGTTAAAATAATTTAACTAATATAATGGGCAAACTTTATGGATCCCCTCCAGGAAAAAAATGAACTTGTCCATCACTAAAGAGAAGTAAAGGGAGTGTTATTGATAGTTTTCCCTTTCTTGGTGACAGAATGAAATGCTTCCAATTTTACTGATTGGGTGCCTGTGGTCATCATCTTAAACGTTTGAATCTGGATTTAAACACTGCAAATCATTACAAATATTTGAATGTCAAAAATTTCACAACATCCATGAAACTTGGTCCAGGTCTGTGGTTTAAATCTAATGTTATTGTGTGGAAGCCATATTTCTTCCTTCAGTCACAGTGACCTTTGACCTTAAAATCAAGAGGCTTTCTTTCTTACCTCATGTGCAAACCATCCAGAAAGTCTGGTCCAGGTATGTGATATATAACTAATGTTGTTGTGTGGAAATCTTTATTATTCTTTGAGTCAGTGACCCTGACTTTGATATTTTGGCTCCAAAATCAATGGGATTTTCCTTTCCCTAAGAGCATGCCCTCCACAAACTTTGGTAACTGTAAATGGTGAAAAATTCAAGCTATTGCCTTTTTCTTCTTTCAACCACAGTCACTCTGACTATTGAACTTTCAACCCCAAACTCAACAGGGTTCTTTCTTATCCCAAATTCAAGCCATCCAAAAAGTGCACTAACTGTAGATGGTGATGAATTTGAGTTATTGTGCAGAATTGAAATTGGTACAGACACAACATAAAATGCTCTGCCTTATGGCAGGCATATAAAAATCAATAAGCTTCATTCTTACTCCAAGTGTATGTCATCCACAAACTTTGGTGAAGATAAAAGGTTGCAAACTGCAGCTGTTGTGCAGAAACAATTCTTTATTTTCATCCACAGTGATATTAACCTTTGACTTTTTGAACCCCAAATCAAGAGGCCTTTTCCAAGTGCAAGCCGTCCATAAAGTTTGTTCTGATCTATGATGTAGAACTAAACTTACTGTTAAGAAACTACTTTTTTTCTTTCAGTCAGTGACCTGGACCTTAGAATTTTTTACCACAAAGTTATTGTGTGTAATTATAAAGGTTGCAGACAGATGCATTTATAGATGGATATACAAAAGTATGGTCATATGTACATACTAATATAATAGTCTCCCCATTTTGGCAGTGTAGTCAATGATTACAAAGCTCACCTCTACTTTCGCTGTCTCCAGCAACCACTGTAAGCTTTATAATGCAGAAAATAAATTCAAAATAAAGTGACCTTGGATCCTTTACTAACTGAAAATTTTTTCTACAATCTTTTATCTTAAAACTTTAAGTTTAATCATTTTAACATCTAAAATTTGAGCTTTTGATTAAACTACATGCCCATTAATGGGCTGATGTACTGCAAAACCACCTACTTACCTGCACACATACTATGGCAAGGCATAAAAGAATTTAAAAATAGCATTCTCTTCTGTCATATCAAAGCAGAGGTAGTAATTTGATAAAAAAATACAACAAAATAATGTTCTTTTTGCATTAATATTTAAAAATTATTGTTCTTAAATTCTGCTAAGAAGCTATTATGAACCTTGTCCACCCCTAGAATCCAGGTTTTAGTAGACGAAAGTCACACACTTTAAGTAACCATTGAGTAACAGCTAGCAGTGCATAATTCATGCATCATTAATTACCTTAAGGTTTATGTGCTCTTCTTGGTCATTACATGTATCTTTGGCCACATGACTTATGGTTTATATGTCCTTCTTGGTCATTATACCATGTATTTTGGCCATATGACTTAAGGTGAATGTGTCCTTCTTGGTCATTATGCCATGAATTTTGGCCTTATGACTTAACGTTTATGTGCCCTTCTTGGTCATTACATGTATTTTTGGCCATATGACTTAAGGTTTATATTTCCTTCTTGGTCATTATACCATATATTTTGGCCATATGACTTAAGGTTTATGTGTCCTTCTTGGTCATTATGCCATATATTTTGGCCATATGACTTAAGGTTTATGTGTCCTTCTTGGTCATTATGCCATATATTTTGGCCATATGACTTAAGGATTATGTGTCCTTCTTGGTCATTATGCCATGTATTTTGGCCATATGACTTAAGGTTTATGTGTCCTTCTTGGTCATTACACCATATATTTTGGCCACATGACTTAAGGTTCATGTATCCTTCTTGGTCATTATACCATATATTTTGGCCATATGACTTAAGGTTTATGTGTCCTTCTTGGTCATTACGCCATATATTTTGGCCATATGACTTAAGGATTATGTGTCCTTCTTGGTCATTACGCCATGTATTTTGGCCATATGACTTAAGGTTTATGTGTTCTTCTTGGTCATTACACCATGTATTTTGGCCATATGACTTAAAGTGAATGAATCATTGGTCATTACACCATGTATTTTGGCCATATGACTTAAGGTTTATGTGTCCTTCTTGGTCATTACACTATGTATTTTGGCCATATGACTTAAGGTGAATGTATCATTGGTCATTACACCATGTATTTAGGCCATATGACTTAAGGTTTATGTGTCCTTCTTGGTCATTACGCCATGTATTTTGGCCATATGACTTAAGGTGAATGTATCATTGGTCATTACACCATGTATTTTGGCCATATGACTTAATGTTTATGTGTCCTTCTTGGTCATTACACCATGTATTTTGGCCATATGACTTAATGTTTATGTGTCCTTCTTGGTCATTACACCATGTAATTTGGCCATATGACTTAAGGTTTAATTGTCCTTCTTGGTCATTACACCATGTATTTTGGCCATATGACTTAAAGTGAATGAATCATTGGTCATTACACCATGTATTTTGGCCATATGACTTAAGGTTTATGTGTCCTTCTTGGTCATTACGCCATGTATTTTGGCCATAAGACTTAAGGTGAATGTATCATTGGTCATTACACCATGTATTTTGGCCATATGACTTAATGTTTATGTGTCCTTCTTGGTCATTACACCATGTATTTTGGCCATATGACTTAATGTTTATGTGTCCTTCTTGGTCATTACGCCATGAATTTTGGCCATATGACTTAAGGTTTATGTGCCCTTCTTGGTCATTACATGTATTTTTGGCCATATGACTTAAGGTTTATATTTCCTTCTTGGTCATTATACCATATATTTTGGCCATATGACTTAAGGTTTATGTGTCCTTCTTGGTCATTATGCCATATATTTTGGCCATATGACTTAAGGATTATGTGTCCTTCTTGGTCATTATGCCATATATTTTGGCCATATGACTTAAGGTTTATGTGTCCTTCTTGGTCATTACACCATATATTTTGGCCACATGACTTAAGGTTTGTGTCCTTCTTGGTCATTACACCATATATTTTGGCCATATGACTTAAGGTTTATGTGTCCTTCTTGGATATTACACCATGTATTTTGGCCATATGACTTAAGGTTTATGTGTCCTTCTTGGTCATTACACCATGTATTTTGGCCATATGACTTAAGGTGAACATGTCCTTCTTGGTCGTTACGCCATGAATTTTGGCCATATGACTTAAGGTTTATGTGCCCTTCTTGGTCATTACATGTATTTTTGGCCATATGACTTAAGGTTTATATTTCCTTCTTGGTCATTATACCATATATTTTGGCCATATGACTTTAGGTTTATGTGTCCTTCTTGGTCATTATGCCATATATTTTGGCCATATGACTTAGGGATTAAGTGTCCTTCTTGGTCATTACGCCATGTATTTTGGCCATATGACTTAAGGTTTATGTGTCCTTCTTGGTCATTACGCCATGTATTTTGGCCATATGACTTAAGGTAGGTGTCCTTCTTGGTCATTACACCATGTAATTTGGCCATATGACTTAAGGTTTATGTGTCCTTCTTGGTCATTATACCATATATTTTGGCCATATGACTTAAGGTTTATGTGTCCTTCTTGGTCATTACGCCATGTATTTTGGCCATATGACTTAAGGTTTATGTGTCCTTCTTGGTCATTATGCCATATATTTTGGCCATATGACTTAAGGTATGTGTCCTTCTTGGTCATTACGCCATATATTTTGGCCATATGACTTAATGTTTATGTGTCCTTCTTGGTCCTTATACCATATATTTTGGCCATATGACTTAAGGTTTATGTATCCTTCTTGGATATTACACCATGTATTTTGGCCATAAGACTTAAGGTTTATGTGTCCTTCTTGGTCATTATGCCATGTACTTGGCTGTATGACTTAAGGTTTATGTGTCCTTCTTGGTCATTATGCCATGTATTTTGGCCATATGACTTAAGG
The DNA here is from genome assembly GCA_016617855.1 of Megalonaias nervosa. Lineage (NCBI taxonomy): Eukaryota > Metazoa > Mollusca > Bivalvia > Unionida > Unionidae > Megalonaias > Megalonaias nervosa. The sequence goes on along the minus strand of JAECUM010040117.1, from coordinate 4,360 downwards.
TTTATGTGTCCTTCTTGGTCATTACCCCATGTATTTTGGCCATATGACTTAAAGTGAATGAATCATTGGTCATTACACCATGTATTTTGGCCATATGACTTAAGGTTTATGTGTCCTTCTTGGTCATTACACCATGTATTTTGGCCATATGACTTAATGTTTATGTGTCCTTCTTGGTCATTACACCATGTAATTTGGCCATATGACTTAAGGTTTAATTGTCCTTCTTGGTCATTACACCATGTATTTTGGCCATATGACTTAAAGTGAATGAATCATTGGTCATTACACCATGTATTTTGGCCATATGACTTAAGGTTTATGTGTCCTTCTTGGTCATTACGCCATGTATTTTGGCCAGCAGCAGAGAGGGTGAACCCTACAACTTTTGTAGAGACCTTATTTTTGAAAATTAAGGGTTCCCTGAAAAAAATAAGTTTTTGCCTTAATAATGAAAACTTCTTTAATTGACCAGATTTTTTCACAATCTGGTCACGTGCGTATGTCCTTCACCCTCTCTGCTGCTATAAATTAAACAGCCATTATAGATATTATCAATAATGAGTATTGGAGAACCACACTCAGCTAAATTAGCTCGAGAGCGACTAGAGGCAATTAAAAAATATCTACCCGTTCGTGATTCTGTTAAGCAACAACTACAATCGCGTCAGGAATCTCAAGTTGAATTTGAAGAGGATACAAAACAATTATTTAAACCTATCACTGAGACCACTAAAGGTATTCAACCTATGTTAGAGAAAACAGCTGAGGCTACAACTGCAACACAGAAGGTTATTGGAGCATTACCAAACCAAATTAGGGAAGCTATAGAGTCTGCCGATAAAACACGCGCTGAAATTCAAGATGTTAAAAATATTGTTGAGGATCTGTCTAAACCAGAATTAAAAACTCGGTATTTTAATCAACGAGGCTATGAAGCAGTTATGACTGATCCTGTTGAAGTTTCTGTGATGGGATATCAGATTCGGAGTCAGTTTCTAAAGCCAGAATTTTATAACACTCCAGAAAACGAGTGGAATGCTAGGGTATTTCGGGAGTACAAGGGTATTTCACAAATCAGTAAAAAATATAAAGAAGAATATGATGATTTTGTTAATAAAGTTAATGAAGTGAAAGAACAATATGGAATACCAGTTACATCATCAAAAAAGCAGAAATCTCGACGGCGGAGACAACCATCACCACAACAATTTGAACCATCACCACAACGATCACCAAAAACACCATCAAAACCAAGTAATAAAGCATCACGACAAAAAACACCAAAACCATTTGAGCAATCACAAAGTGATTATCCACCACAATTTGAATTATCACCAATATTATCACCACATCTCAAATTTCCATCACCAGAGCAACCAATACCACGACTGCAACCACTACTACAACAACACAAGATACTACAACAACAACAACAAAGACAACGACAACGAGAACAAAAAGAAGAATTTGCAATATTACCACAATCACCACAGATTAAATTACCACGATCACAACAACTACAACTAGCCCAAACAACAGGTATGGAGGAAGAAAAAGAATTTCAAGACGATCCTGGCGCAACTGGAAGTGGTTTAGGAAGTGGCCTTATTACTTGTCCCAATAACGTTCTTGCTGATGTCGATCGACTAGAAATCCTCATCGGAGGAAAAAGAGCTGGTAATAATTCCCCAGAAATCATTAATGAAGCAGCTGATATTTGCAAACGATTATTTAGTGGCGGCATCATGGATATTAATGTGTATCGATCCCTTATTAATGAAATCGCCGATGATTATTATAGTGATTAAGTATGTAATTAGTGATAAAATCACTTAATAATAAAATGATCATACACAATACTCGTGGACCTACCATGGTCAGGGTAATAAACTCTCGATTACCTGTATACAAAACGACCTACGGAGATGGATTAGGTGATATTGTTCAGGGTCTGTTTAGAAGGATAGCCCCAAAAGCAATACCGATTGCAAAGCAGCTAGGAATGAAAGCTATTGATGTTGTTCGTGAAAAAGGTATAGGCGCTGTTGGTAATCTCGCTAACAAAGCATTCTCAGCAATTAAAGATAGACTATCACGATTAATACGCAGACCGACCCGACCTGTGAAATTACCTAGCACTGAAGTGATGCCAGCAAATGTCAGTAAAATAATAAATCAAGCAGCTAATCAAAAACTAGCGGAGTTAGCTGATATCCCGATGTCGGAAAAGGAAAAAATATAACCGCTAGTCTGATAGCAGGAAGTGGTCTTCGAGTTAGACGAAGACGATAATAATAAAGATGTTTAAGCGCGTATCTGACCCCGCGTTTGACATGGATGCACCAGTTCTCAAAGATGAGTCTGTGCGCGATTATCAATATCATTCTTATGACGCACGAATTCCAGATCAGCGTGGACGAAACGAATTACAGGTTCAGGATACAAGTAGATATTTCCTACCCGCTGAAGCATTTATCGAAGTTGAAGGTGAAATTTTAAATAATGTTGTTCCTGCAGCACCAGTAGCATATGGTGCTGATATTGTTGTTGGTTTTGTTAATAATGGTATTATGGCGTTATTTGATAGCGCTACGTACATGATTGACGGAAAAAATATTGAATCAATTCAGAAAGAAGTCGATGTTGCCACAACAATACTTGGTCTTGCGAGATACAGCGACGATTATTCAAGATCAGCTGGTCCATCAATGATGTTTGTCAAGGATACTTCTAACCACTCTGATAACGATCAATATGATATAAGACGACCAAGAAACTTCGCCAACAACGCTGATGCTGATGTAAATCCGGTGGTTCATGGTGCTAATCCAAATTTCAACTTAGGATTTGCAGTACGTAAATCAATGTTAAAAGGTGATAGGAGAACATTTTCATGTGCGATTCCACTGTCACATATCTTTGGATTCTGTAGAAATGTCAGAAAAGTTATTTTCGGAGCCAAACATACGGTTGTACTTGTACGAAAAGGTGATGATAATGATGCAATATGGAAACCCATTGGCGATCCTGGTAAAGTAGTACTAACAAAACTTTCCCTGTGGATGCCAGTGATGACTCCGTCAATATCTGAAGAAGACCGGTTGTTATCTTTTATGAGTCAAGGCGGTAAATCAACATTGTCATGGTTGACTATGACCACAGATGCTATCCAGAGTAATATTAATGGTTTATTTACATGGCAGATAGCTTCTCAGCAGGGTGTTTCTGCACCGCGACATATATTTATTGCGTTTCAAGATGTTGCACGAATAAACAATCAAGACGAAAGTATAATGATATTTGACAAACTCGGTGTTTCTGAGGTTTCATTGAGGATTAATGGACATCAAGAACCATCCGAGGATATATTATTGAATTTCGATCAAAATCATGTAGCATGTGTATATCATCGATTAATGACATTCATGGGACGTGATCAAAATATTGATACTGGTTTACAAATATCGCAGCTAGATTTTACAACGCTGTATCCGATTTATTACTTTTCACTAGAACATTAAGATTTAACCAGACAATCTGTTGTAGATATACATTTTCGAGCTAGTGTGACTCGAGGAGCTATTGTTAATTACAGAGCAATAGCCGTTATACTCAGCGATAAATCGATGTTACTCGAAGGTGTTGGTGGACGAATGAGAGTTATTGATGCTCCAGTAGAAAACATGTAATTAGATCGTTCATAATAATTATAATGTCATATCATCACGTTAGTGTGAGTCTGACTCCTGGTCAGATTAAAAGCTGCAATCAGCATCAAAAAATAACTGTGGAATAAAAATATCGCTAAAGCGAGAACAGATGACCGGTGCAAATAAACTATCGTTGACCGAGCGTCAGTTCAAAAACTTCAATGAAGCCAAAAAATCAAATAAAGGTATAAAACTTAATCTTTCTGCGGGCGCCATCAAAGACATCGCTAAGACGGGTGGCATATTTCCACTTCTCGCAGCTATACCAGCATTAATAGCCGCTGCAGCCCCAGCTGTTGCAAAAGCAGCTGCATTAGGTGCTGTTGGAACCGCTGCTGGAATAGCATTAAAGAAAGCAACCGGACAGGGAATTAAAAAAAAGGGAAGAGGTCTAAGATTGCCAGGGACTCCACACTGGTACGGAAAGGGTTTAAGATTACCAGGAACCCCGCCTTCGTGGTACGGAAAGGGTCTAAGATTACCAGGGACAGTTTACTAATAACACCCATGTCCAATTTTGATTTACTTAATGCTGCTAAGCAATTAAAAATAAAAAATTTCAGAGGTGTTTTTATGCGCGATCAATTACCTACCGTTGCAATGCAACATGAAACCGGTATTATTAATCTCGACAAAAACTCTGGCCC